>JAQZBX010087218.1:0-12894 GCA_029593785.1 Cabassous unicinctus
TAGGAGTTAATTTAACCAAAGAAGTACAGGACCTATATGCAGAAAACTACAAAACAATGCTAAAAGAAATTTAAAAAGACCTAAACAAATGGAAAGACATTCCGTGTTCATGGATTGGAAGAATAAATATCATGAAGATGTCAATCTTGCCCAAACTGATTTATAGATTCAATGCAATACCAATCAAAATCCCAATAGCATACTTTACAGAATTAGAGAAGGCAATTACCAAATTCATCTGGAAGGGTAAGTGCACCCGAATAGCCAAAAGCATTATGAAAAAGAAGAGCAATGTGGGAGGAATTTCACTGCCTGACCTTGAAACATATTACAAAGCTACAGTGGTCAAAACAGCATGGTACTGGCATAAAGATAGACACATTGATCAGTGGAATAGAAGTGAGAACCCAGAAATATACCCTCACTTATACAGTCAACTGGTTTTTGACAAACCTACCAAGCCCACACTAATGGGGAAAAACAGTCTCTTCAACAAATGGTGTTGGGAGAACTGGATGTCTATAACCAAAAGAATGAAAAAGGACCCCTATCTCACCCCCTATACAAGAATCAACTCAGAATGGATCAAAGATCTAAATATAAAAGCCAGGACCATAAAACTTCTAGAAGAAAATGTAGGGAAACATCTTCAAGACCTTGTAGTAGGTGGTGGTTTCTTGGACCTTACACCCAAAGCACGTGCAACAAAAGAAAAAAATAGATAAATGGGACCTCTTCAAAATTAAACACTTTTGTACCTCACAGGACTTTGTCAGAAGGGTGAAAAGGTAACCAACTCAATGGGAAAAAATATTTGGAAATCACATAATAAGGGTTATTGATAAGGGTTTAATATACAGGATATAAAAAGAGATGTTACAACTCAACAATAAAAAGACAAATGACCCAATTAAAAAATGGGCAAAAGACTTGAATAGACATTTCTCCAAAGAAGAAATACAAATGGCAAAAAAACACATGAAGAAATGCTCAACATCACTCATGATCAGGGAAATGCAAATCAAAACTACAATGAGATATCATTTCACACCTATCAGAATGGCCACTATTAAAGAGACAGAGAACTACAAGTGTTGGAGAGGATGTGGAGAGATAGGAACACTTGTTCACTGTTGGTGGGAATGCAGAATGGTACAACCACTATGGAGGGCTGTTTGGCACTTCCTAAAGAAGTTGAATATAGACTTGCCACGTGACCCTGCAATACCACTACTGGGTATACACCTAGAAGAACTGAGAGCAGTGACACGAACAGATGTCTGCACACCGATGTTCATAGCAACATTATTCACCATTGCCAAAAGTTGGAAACAACCCAGGTGTCCATCAACAGAAGAATGAATAAACAAATTGTGGTCTATTCACACGATGGAATATTATGAAGCTATAAGAAGAAATGAAGTCATAAAGTATATGGCAACATGGATGAACCTGGAGGACATTATATTGAGTGAAGCAAGCCAGACACAAAAGGACAAATACTGTATGAATGCGTTACTATGAACCAAATATATTGTGTAACATATTGTTTGATTCAAAAAATAAATAAATAAATAAAACCTTTGACGTGTTCATTTTATACTTAAAAAAAAAAGAATAAAGGTGTAAACTCTGAGGGGGGAACGAAGTAGGCTAGATAGGGAATAAATAGACGAATCTGGAACCTGGTAAAAAAACCGTCACCATTGAACACGTGTCCTCTGGTACCACCAAGATGGCTGCTGGAAGACCCTCATGAGGAATCCCATTTGGAACAAGATTTCCTCCAGAAGCCAGCAGAAACCCCGGATATTCTCCAGGGACCTTATCATTGGGCATTCCTGAGGAATTGATGGGTGGGGTAATCAATCAAAACAGCAAACAGTTGGAACTCCTCCCATGCCATTAGCAGAGGGGTGGAATAATTAATGATTTAAAAGGCAAGCGGGAAAGCGAACTGGCCCTGTCTTTGTGCCTGTTCCTGCCTTCTATGCCCTACTCTTACCATTTTCCCCCTGCCATGATGGCCAAGCAAGTAAAACCTAGGCATTTATAATCTATAATGGACATTTGTAGTCTGTAAATTGGCCCTCTTTATCACTTTTTCAGCCCTTTCCTCTCAACCTGGGACCAATGATTTGTAATTTTCTCCCATTTCTCTTCCCTTGTTACCTTAATAAATTACTGGCCTAATCAACATGGCTTACTCTTGAAATTCATTTCTTGCAGTTTAGTCAAGAACCTAGACAAAATCCGACTTATAGTATCTCAAATTCCAGATTAAGGACTTTGGGTAGGTGGACAAGATTTTGGCAACTTTGACCAGAGAGAGAGTAGCTAGTTGCTTTAATAGAATTCAAGTGTAGAAACTCACATTAATAGTATCCCCGGGCACTAAAAGAACAAACAGATTATAAAACAAATGTTAAAAATCTTTGAGAAAGTCATGGCATAGTGAAAACTATCAGAAATCCATAGGTGGATAATTGTGGTCCTGGCTTTCATAGCTGGGAAAAGGTCACTTCAGCAGGTGGGAGACAGTTTAATGAGATGGCTAATAATCTCTACCAGATTCCTGCCAAAGGAAACAGTTATCACTGAGAAACAGCATGGGTTCATGAAGAACAAACTGTGCTGAATTAACCCAATTTACTTTTTACAAAAGGTCAATAAATCAGGAAAAATGTTATCTAGCACAAATGGATTGCAGATTGACATTTCTCACTTGCTCCTGATATCCTTTAGCTTGAGTAGTAAAGCTTTTTTTCTGAACTTTAATACAGATTTTGGTAATTAACATTGGTATTGCAGAAAGCTCAACAACAATAATTTGCTCCTTATAAATGTATGTCATATTAACTCATTGTCACTTAATAATTTACATAATTGCTTTATAATTACTTGTAGTTCATTATAAGCATCTATTTACAAAATGAATTCATTGACATGATCAAACGCCTTCTTGCATTTGAGTTTTAAATGAAGTAATAGTTTGGTTTAGATGGAAGACATCTAAAATCACATTTTTATGTGCATACAATATTCCAACAACGTATTTGCGAGGATATGCAAATAACTGTATATCTTGAAGAGGTTACAAAATTAAGACTGTAAATATGACTTTAGTAAGGTAGGTCCTCATCAAAGCTAGATGTTGGTGATATTTGTCTTCTTTTTCACTATCTCCTTTCTCTTCATAATTTTATCCTGTACCTCACCCCTTGCGTTCTCAGCAGCCACTAACCTCATATTCCCAAATGTTCTCATGATTTCTCCAGCACCTTACAAACCCCAATATCTAAATTGGCTCACCGAAAAAATTCTGAAATTGGTTACTTATGCCCAACAAAATTTCTGGAGATTTGTCAGGTTCTGTGAGTATAGTTTCTGCATTCAAAGACCATGCAGCCTAGTTTGGAGCCTATCATATTTTACCAATTTTGCATTTTTTCCACATTACAGCATTTTTAATATTCATGCATCTTACAATCAATAGCAGTTTTTGTTTTCTATAAACTATGCTAAATGTAAACAATGTAGTCAGATGACAAAGAAAGGGAAGTGATTAAGTTTGCCTGGAGAGTGTGCAAGGAGGGGAAAAAGTGACAAATGTAGAGGAAGAAAGAGAGCAAAGAAAAAGTCCCAAGAAGAATGTGCTACTTAAGCCTTATCTTTAATTGAGGAGGGGTTCAAAGTCATTGCCCTTTAATTGAGGAAGGGTTCAAAGTCATTGCCCTTCTGAAAAGTATTTCAAGCTCCAGGACAGGATTTAACAATTAATGAGATTTTTCCATGATTCCTGAAATTTTTTCACACAAATTCTCATGGGCAGCCATATGTTAACCTGAATAAAAGCAAGGCTGGGCAGCTACCATGGCATACCTGAGCTCCTGATTGTGAAGGAGCCAAAGCTGCTGGTATGTGAGGCACAGCTTTTCAAGAATAATAAAAATAATAGCAAGGAAAGAAAGAGTTGCAAACAAATAAATTAAATGACTGTGAAGGTACACCAATGTTCATAGCAGCAATATTCACAATAACGAAAAGATGGAAGCAACGCAAGTTTTCATTAACAGATGAATGGATAAACAAAATGCGGTGTGTGTGTTTCTATTTGGGTTGATTGTAAAGTTTGCAATGGATGGCGGTGATGGTAACACAACATTGCGAATGCAATTAGCAGCACTGAATTATATATTTGAATGTGGTTAAAAGGGGAAATTTTGTTTGTATATATGTTACTAGAATAATTTTTTTAAATCATAAGACTGTACGACACAGTGAACACAATTTAAATGATAGACTATAGCTAATAGTACAACTAAAATGTTCTTTCATGAATTGTAACAAATATACCACACTAATGCAAGGTGTTAATAAGGGTGGCATATGAGAACTCTGTATTTCATGCATGATGTTTCTGTAAACCTACTGCTTCACTAATTTTTTTAAAAAAAGAGTATGGGGCTCTGAATAGCCAAAACCATCTTGAAAAAGGAAGAACAAAGTTGGAGGACTCACACTTACCAATTTTAAAGTTTACTACAAAGCTAGAGTGGTCAAAACATCATGGCCCTGGCACAAGGACAGTCATATAGATAAATGGAATCAAACTTGTATTTCAGAAATAAATCCTATGGCCAGTTGATTTCTGGCAAGGGTGCCAATTCCATTCAATGGGGACAGAATAGTGTCTTTAATAAATAGTGGTAGGAAAACTGGATCTCCATAAATAAAAGAATGAAGGTGGATCCCTACCTTTCACCACTAACAAAAATTTATCCAAAATGGACCAAAGACCTAAATATAAGAACCAAAACTATAAAAATCCTGGAAGAAAATATAGGGAAATATCCTTAGAACCTTCTGTTAGGCAGTAGTTTCTTAGACTTTACACTCAAGGCACAAGCAACAAAAGGAAAAATCGATCAATGGACCTCATCAAACTGAAAAACTTTTGTGCATCAAAGGACTTTACTGGAAAGTAAAAAGACAACCTATAGACTAGGAGAAAGAATTTGGAAACCACATATACAACAAAGGTTTAATATCCAGAAAATACAAACAAATCCTACGACTCAACAAGACAAACCACCCAATTAAAAATGGGCAAAAGACTTGAATGACAATTCTCCAAAGAAGATATATACAAATGGCCAATAAGCCCATGAAAATATGCTCAACATCATTAGCCATTATAGAAATGCAAATCAAAATCACAATCAGATACCATTTCATACCCACTAGAATTACTACTAATAAAAAATTAGAAAATAAGTGTTGGAAAGGATGTGGAAAAATAGAAACACTCGGTGTTGGTGGGAATGTAATACGATCTAGCTATTATGGAAAACAGTTTAATGATTATTCAAAAAAGTTAAATTTAGGATTACCACATGACCCAGCAATCCTACTTCTAGGTACATACTCAAAGGAATTTAAAGCAGAGACCCGAACAGCTATTTGCACAGCCATGTTCATAGTGTTATTATTTACAATTGCTAAAAGATGTAACAGAAGTGTCCAACTACAGATGAATGAATATCCAAAATGTGATATATACATACAATGTTGTATTATTTAGCTGTGTAAAGGAAGTTTCAACAGAGGTGGCAACATGGATGAACCATGATGACATCATGTTGAGTGAAAGTCACAAAAGAAAATGTATTATATAGTCTCACTGGAATAATTAGAAGAAGCAAATTCATAGAGTCAGAAACTAAAATACAGGTTACATGGGACTGGGGTGGGGGTAGGGGATGGGGAGATAATGATTAAATTGTACAAAATTTCTGTCTGAGTTCATGGAAAAGTTTTGATAATGGATGGTGAGGGTCGTAGCACAGTATTGTAATATAATTATCACCACTGGTTGTATATTTGAATGTGGGTAAAACAGGAATATTTAGATAGTAAATATGTAATCAGAATAATTTTTAAAACCATACAACTGTACAACACAAGCAATGAACTCTAATGTAAACTATGAACTATAATTAAAAGTATAAAAAAGTCAATTTAGAAATAAAACACCCAACAATAACAAAAATAATTATATTCTCTTCGGAAGTTAGCACATTATGTCCTATTTATTAGAATCTTCCCTCTTAACACGAGAGGGCAGGAAATCGGAAAAATTTTAGAAGTATATAGAACTGAAATAATAGTGAGACTGGAAATGAAAGCTGAGAAGTGTCACAAAAAGGCACCCTAACCATCATCTAGTCCAACACCTTCATTTTACAAGTTGGGAAAATGAGGACCAGAGGAGGGAAAGAAGCCGCTGAGCTTCTCTAGAGTGGCTTAGCTTGAGAGGACCGAGTGTGGTCTGGTACACTCCCCTTCAATCCCACCACATCTTCGCAATTCAACCCACAGTGAGGTGACTTCAAGTATAGCTTTGCGAATATCAATTCAGTCAAAAACTCACCATATATTTTCAAAACTTCAGAGAGCTGAAATCCAAGAGCAGTGCTCTGACTTAAGCTCTTTGATTCTTCCAACTTTCAGTTTTCATTTGTATAAGAAAAAGGTGCAAATTCCTGCTAAAGCTGTGGCTTAGAGAATGTATCCTTATTATACATCTCGATTGTCAAACCAAATACTTTTCTTCCACAGGGGGAGAGTCACAAGAGAAACTGCCTTGTTTTCTAAGCACTTCCCCCTCAACCCACCCTCTCCCCTAAAACTGCCTCAACCTCCCCTGACAATATTGTATATATACCAGCAGAAGCTCTGCATACTATACTGAGCCCAAAAACTGAACCTTGTTCCTTCACTGATTCTAGCTTACTAATTATTTTTAAAGAGTATTATACATTAAGCAGCCATGAGGAAGCGAATCCTTCATCTTTAGAAGAAGAAATACACTGAACATTTTCTTAACCTTTAAAACATGTCAAGGGCATGAACCAAAATACACTAAATTGCCTCCAGGTGAAAAGAACACTTCTTTAACACAAATGCCTTGGCAATTCCGTAGGTAAGAGGTCATTTTCTTCAGAAATGTTCAGAATGGGTTGATTTTCTTTAAAGTGTTTTACGAAAAAACACATACACACATTTCATGCTGGTTGGATGACAATTCAAGGTCTGAGAAAAACAAAATAAAAATGAAACAAGGAAAAGGTTATTTTAAGAGATTTCAACAAGGGTTGCTGAACTTTTTTAAAAAAAATAAAAGTCACAATGCATTCCTAGCACATTTGGAGCATGAAACATTGCCTTGCGCTTAGAAAACAGCTAGATTTTCTTTTTCATCTTCTGAATTTGTAGGGACTTTTTTTTTAGTGGTTTAAAATAACACCCATTTAATGTCTCCCAATTCTGTAAGTCCAAATTTCAGGTGGGCTTAGCTGAGTTCTCTGCTTAGGGTCTTACAAAACTGAAATAAACGTATAGGCAAGGCTGCATGCACTCTTACCTGGAGATTGGGGAAGAAGCAGCTTCGAAGTTAATTGAGATTTTTGGCATAATTTGGTTCCTTGGGTATGTAAGACTGTAGTTCCCATTTCTCACTGGAATATGCTACTCTCAGGTCCTAGAGGCTGCCCACATGTCCTGTCACCTTGTCCCCTCCAGCTTCAAGCCAGCAAAGATGCCCCATGAATCGTCCTCCTAATTGCGATCTCTGAGGCTTCCCATTCTGTTACCAGCCAGAGAAAACTCTGATCTTAAAGGACATGCATGATTAGATCAGACCCATCCTGATAATCTCTTCTGATGAATCCAAAGTCAACAGATTAGTAACCTTAATTATGTCTTTGCCATATATCATCAGGGCATGACATATCAGCATATTCACAGTTCTGGGAGGTTGGGGAGGGAAATATTGTGGGAGGGGGAAACATTTTTTGCTTCTTCCTACTACATATGGTAACTTGGACTCAACAAAATGAGAAGTAATCTAAAGATCATCTGGTTCATGCACAGACTTTGCAGATAGGAAGAACTGGATTCAAATCCTAATTCTGCCCATGGACAAACACTTTACATCCCAGGGTTGTGGAGATAAAATCAGCTGTGGAATCCATTATTTATTTTTAACACAGAGTTTGGAACCAAATGATCATTTAGTAGTTGGTAATATTAGTAGTCTTAAGACTAAATGCTGGGGGTTTTAGAAACTTTTGACAGCAGTCAATGCCTGTGAAACTCACGAAGACCACCTATCTCTTCCAAAACAGAAATAATGATATACTCACCTAAAGGTTTCAAATTTTAGATGAGGAAATTAAAGCCTAGAAAGGTGAAAACATTTTACCTTGGCTAGCTGAAGATCCTAAACTATTGATGCCCAGTGGGGTGGTCTTTTCACTATCACCATATGAGTCCTATGTTTTTAAAATTATACTCATAAACTAGAGCAAACTCCTCTCATTTTTGGGACATAATTTACTTTTATTTCTTCCTTTTATTTCCTTTTAATTTTTTATCTCTTTCAGAAAATGGTTCATAAAAACTTTCCTCTCTGACATTCAGAATTCTTGAATAGATTTTGCTACAATTTTATTTTTAAAAATGAAGAAGAAGAAGAAGAAAGAAAATTACCTTTAGGGAAAAAAACACATTAAAACGAAGAGGAATTGTATAGGAATGATGGAAAATGAAATGAATACATATAACCACAAATTTCCTGCAATAAAACTCTCTAAGAGTCAAATGGCAGTTTCTCCAAAGCATGGTTTATTATAAAGACAAAATCTCATTCCAAACAGCTTTCAGATTCAGCCACAGAGCAGAGACCTTCTGTGTTAATAAAGGACAGTTGAGGTTGAATATATTTAAATTGCCTCAGAATTCAGAAAATGGTACATCAAGCTCATTAGCTCTTAGGGAAAAAATTGTTAAGGTAGTTCCATAAAGGAAGACAATCCAAATGTGAAATAAAAGTGATTAAATGATATCTCTAAGCCAGACATTAAAATATGGTACTGCTGTGAGTATTACTTTTAGTAGTTGGCAGTGATGTGTGATAACTCAAGATGTTCCATGCAATGACTTTTTGTGCCTTTGGACCCTTGTGCAAGGTTTTCTAGTTAATTCAGTCAGGATTTTATTGGAATCAGTTCTCAGGTGGGAAAAGAAAGAGGCCATTTCTACCTACTGTTCCACTCCAAGAGGTATCTTATTTCAAACTATCTTTAGTGAAAATCTGAAAATTTTAAGCTTGCATCTTTACTTAAATGAGCCTAAAACTAAAGAGAGTGAAAAATGAATAACAGTAGTTAATAGTACAAGTATAAGAATGTTCTTTCATGGATTATAGCAAATGTACAACACAAATACAAGGTGTTAATAATATTATGGGGAAAAGTACACCTAATATAAACTATTGACAGCAGTTAATAATACTATTTTAATAATCTTTCATCAATTATAACAAAGATAACCACTGTTAAAAAAAATAGTACAATTATTAAAAAGTGCTACCATTGGGGGCGGATGTGGCTCAAATGGTTGGGCGCCCGTTTCCCCTATGGAGGGACCTGGGTTCGATCCCCGGGACTTCCCATTAAAATAAAGAAAAATATAGAAGGGGTGCAGGTGCGTCATCAGGCCCTGCTTGTAGGTGAGCCCCCAGGCTCCGACGAACCATGCAGCAAGATGATGATGTAACAGGAGAGAGATGCAGGGGAGAGCCAAGATGACACATGCCAAAAAAACAGGAACTGAGGTGGCACGGGTGGCAGAATGCCTCTTTCCCACATCGGAGATTCTCAGGATCGAATCCCGGTGAAGACAGGAGGAGAAGGATGAGAGGAGTGGGCTGGAAACAGACACAGAGAATTGCCCAACGAATGGACACAAAAACAGCAAAAATAGGGGGGTTGGGGGTTAAAATGGATACAATTTTTAAAAGTGCTATTATCAATTGTAACAAATGTTCCACACCAGTGCAAGGTGCTGGTGGTGGGGCAGTGTATGGGAATCCCGTATTTTATGTACGATTGTTGTATAAACCTACAATTTCTTTAATTTAAAAAAATTCCCTTTAAATATCTAGGCAACTGAAGCATTTTCTATTTCACTGGCTGCATAGACAAGCCACATTAACTTAATGGACTCTGCAAATATTTTAATATTCTAATATGCATGCATGTCCTAGCAACAATCTTTAAAACTTTGACCACCCTTGAAACATTCAAGCATGTTCTTAACTCATGAAAGGGGTTAAGATGCTATGAAAAGAACACTGTAACTAAGAATCAATAGCCCTGGTTCTTGTTTTGGCTCTGCTATAGTTAGCTCTGTGATGGATTAATCTGTCTTCACATCATCACTCAGCAATAGCACATATCTCAGAGAAGTACAACAACAAGGTTTACTTTTGCTCACATTTCATGTTACATGAGGATTGACTGCAGCTCTGTTCCGTGTGTTCTTCATTCAAAGATCCAGGCTCAAAGAACAGCCCCTGTCTGGAAGATGCTGTTCTTGTGAGGGTGGGAAAAGAGGGCAATGGCAGACCCACATGATGGCTTTTTAAGCAAGTCACATGGCTAAACCTGACTTCAAAGGAGCAGAATTATAATTCTCTCACAGGGAGAGCAGCAGACAATTGAAAAAATAATAATAATACAACCTACCCCAGGGTGCTCTATTGGATACAAATACACCGTTCTTTTCCTTTGTCCCCCCAAATGCATTTATTCTCCCCTTTAAAAAGGCATGAAAGTCCCATATAATTACAACATAAGACTGGAAGCCCAGA
The DNA here is from genome assembly GCA_029593785.1 of Cabassous unicinctus. NCBI lineage: Eukaryota > Metazoa > Chordata > Mammalia > Cingulata > Chlamyphoridae > Cabassous > Cabassous unicinctus. The sequence continues at coordinate 10,718 of JAQZBX010087218.1, forward strand.
ACTCTTGAATATTCTATAATACCATCTAGATGTGACTTCTCCTGATTTGAATGAGTACATTAAAAAGACAGTTAATCCGTCCCTCTTATACCCAGCAGACAATGATACAAGAGAGTTAGAATAACTACAATCAACAATCTTATGCAGAAAGGGGAAGAATGGGGCCACCCAGATGTCAATGATCTATACCAATTCTGAAATCCTGCTGGGCAGATGTTGCAAGGGCCCCCACTACCCTTGGGCTGGGGAATGATCATTCATTCAGTCCAATTGTGGTTCTTGGCTGTTCAATTTGGGACCCCCTTCACTTCCCATTTATCCTCCTTGACACCATACAAAGAGAACATTGAAGAATGTGCCATCTTAAGAGGCTGAAGAGCTTTCTCAGTGTGCTCCCTACTTTCAGAATTTTGAAACTCTACAGATCATATTAAGTCTTAAACATTCATAATCTCTTTTTTAAAATACATTTTTATTTTATTTTTTAAGATACTTTAGATTACATAAATGTTACATAAAAAATATAGGGGATTCCCATATGTTCCAATCCCTACCCCACCCACACTTTCCCACATTAACAACATCCTCATTAGTGTGGTATATTTGTTATAATTGATGAATACATATTGAAGCATTGCCACTAACCGTGGATTATAGTTTGCATTATGTCTTACACTCTGTCCCACATAACTTTGTAAGTTATGACAAAATATATAATGGCCTGTATCCGTCATTGCAACGCCATGCAGGGCAATTCCAATGTCCCTAAAATGCTCCCATTATACACCTATTTTCCCTCTCCCTCCCCTCAGAACCTCCGGTGACCATTGCTACCACATCAGTGATAAAAAGTTCTTCCATTGCTAGAATCACAATAAGTCTTTAGTAGAATAACAGTAAGTCTAGTCCATCGTTCATTCCCCAATCCTGAGGATTCTGAGATGGTGATGCCCACTCCACCTTTAATTGAGAGGGGGCTTAGAGCCTATGGGGCAGATAGATGGGACTATCTTACTTGCAGTTGCAGACTTTCTCTGTTCTTGGAATGGGTGTTGTCCATCATCATCTCCTTGTTAGTTGCCCTGAGTGAGTCCAATGAACTGGAAAGTAGGTGTTGCAACTCTGCTAAGATTCAGGGCCCAACTGGCACATGGATGGACCAAAGATTTAAGTCTTTGACATACACCTAGTAACTCTAGTACTAACTGTATGCTCAAATAGAAGGGGCAGAAGAGCCATGTGTAGGGAAACCACAACTAAGTCCAACTCTGTCACACTGGGGAGCATAAATTCCAAAGTAAGGTCCACTGGCAGAGCACCAAACTCCTGGGCTGTCTGCTCTGCCTATACTGTCTGGATGTCTCTAGAGCCCTCAGGAGCCCCTCTATTTAAAGCAATATTTACTGTGGCAGTCAATGAGATCCTGCTGAGATGTGCATAAGTGTAACCTCTAGAATGACCTCCTGACTCACTTTGAAATCTCTTAGCCATAAAAACTCATTTGTATTTACCATTTCCTCCTTTTAGTCAAGGTCTTTTTCCAGGTGCATTGCTAGTTGGCACTTGGTAAAAATCCCTCAGTGCCAGGGAGGCTCATCCCTGGGAGCCTTGTCCCATGCTGGGAGGAAGATAGTGTGCTTATATGCTGAGTTTGGCTTAGAGAGAGGCCACATTAAATCAACAAGGGGGACCTCAGGAGATAACTCTTAGGCAACATATAATACTAGGCTAAGTTTCAATTTCAAAAGAAAAGGTTCATAAGTACAAGTATCAATATCAAGGGCCTATAGCAATGTACTGTCCTCCTTCACTAGACATTGCCCCTGTACTCGGGGATTCTTGCTGCCCCATTAGAGAAAGTAGCAGAGCTCCCCAGGATGGGAATTTGATATTCTTTTGGTTATTGTGTAGATCTCCACCCACCATGACAATGTCCCATGAACACTTTGAACACATTCATATGCCTTAGCAGTAGGCTCCAGGTGAACCCCCTCCCTTGCATCCCCACATCACTGACACCCTACACCAGTGATTCTCCTGTGCCACAGTTGTGACCCTTCTGTGATCCAAAACTTCTCCAAAAATGAAGCCAACAAAATAACAAAGTAAAATTAATAAGAAAATGAAATAATAATGATAGTTTTAAAAATAAGAAAAAAAACAAATTTTTTTTTAAA
>JAQZBX010087219.1:0-12894 GCA_029593785.1 Cabassous unicinctus
TTAAATATTTTGAATATCACCCCAATTTAAATATTCTGGATATCATCCCATTATTTTGAGTTTGTGACCCGGTGCAAAGACTTCATGATACCATAGAGGACTGTATGAAGTAGGGAATAAGATGAGACATTTTTTTTTTTTTTCTGTAACACTTAGTGAAAAGTTTTGATTTTGATAAAAAAAAAAGTACAAGTGTGAGGTGGTTAGAGAATATGGGAAGGAAGGGCTCAGAAGAAAGAATATAGCACATTCATGAGGAGGTAAGGTCTCCATAGTCTCCTACCCTTCCCTGGTCTGGCCTTTTGCCATGGTATCCAATCTTTAGGAAGAACTTCTATGCATAATAACTAGGGCTATCACTAGGTGACCAGGTAGAGGACAGGGTGGAACAGCCAGCACCCTAACTCTTAACCAATGAACAAAATGAAGATGGCTGGGCATATACTCAAATGTTCCCTAGTACAGCCCCACCTTGTTGGTCAGTCAAAAATACCAGCCATACCATGAAGGCCTGGCTCAAGACATCAGAAGATGCTTTCTCCATGTCTCTGGTCCCTGTCGACAGTGAGGTTGGTGTTTGGGCCTGTGCCCTTGGAGGGAGCTCAGATTTGCCCATATTAATCAATGCTTCTCATTGGCTTCAGATAAAACTTTCTTATAATAAATTAAACAGTAAGTGTATTAGTGCTGGAACCTGGAATAAACTCCTCAGGGCCTGGAAGTCAGGTGAAATATTCCTCCTCCCTGTCCTTGGCTGAGTCACTCTCCATCTGGAGGGTGGCACTGGGCTCACCTTTTGCAGGTTCATAGTTGATGTACCTGCCTTTGTTTTGCAATGAGTGCTATGGTGGCTTCAGTTTCTGGGGACTGGGACTCAGTGGTGTGCAGAATTGGGTTGGTCATCAGTTCTTCCCCTCTTGGGGAAGGTGTGCTTGGGAGGCTTGTCATTGTGGCCAGTGGACCAGCACCTGGAGGAAGGAGCAGACCTTTCCAGTCCAAAGGGCTGCCAGAGTAGGTCTCTTCACCACTCGGTGCTTCCTTTTGAACTCGACAGGGCCAGGATCCTCAGAGATTAGTGGAGGCTGGGAGAGACAGACAGAGCTTGGACCGGGAGACACCAAGCTGGAGGAAGATGCGGCGCGACCAGCGGAGTTGGCTCAGATGAGGCAATTCTGATGGTGCCTTACATGCCATGCTAAAGACATTTGGATTTTTTTCCCCTGTAATATAAAATGTATTTTAACTTTAATATGCTTCCAAAAAATGCAGATTTATGCTCCTTCCTCTGAGATTCAGAATCATTTAGTCTCAGACTTTGAGAAGTACCATTGTAGGCAATGGGAACACTGTAGACTGCATTTAAGGATTGAAAGCTCTGGCAACAACATAGGGTTTAGACTGGGAGTCCAGTCACCTTCATATCTAGTCCACAGACTTGCTAAATTTGTGTAGCATGATATTTTAAAAATGTTTAATTTTGTAACCTTTATGGCATGCATTCTGTATTTGGAGAAAGTCTACCCTGTTTCCTCTTATCTTTCATTTCAGAAAATTCACCAGAGAAACAGAACCAGTAAAGAGATTTATTTAAAGGAATTGGCTTATGCAGTTGTGGGGGCTGACAAGTCTGAAGTCTATAGGGCAGGAAACAAGCAGAAGATGATGATGTTGTCTTGAAGCAGAATTTCTTCTTCCCAGGGAAACTATAGTTTTGCTCTTAAGGCCTTTCAAATGGTTGGATGAGATTCACCCACATTATGGAGGTAATCTCCTTAAAGTCAACTGCGTGTAGGTATTAACCATATCTACAAAATCACAGCAACATCTAAATTACTGTTTGTTTGAATTACTTGGATACGGTAGTTTAGCCAAATTGACTCATAAACCAACCATCATACTGCCTGTACCTAAAGCCTTTTGTGCTGCAGTCCTGGGGAGAAAGGATAATTGAGAAGTATACTGGCGGCAGCTTGCTCAGTTAGGGGCTATTTGAGAAAGTCCAGGATAAAAAGAACCAATGCCTGAACTATTATAGTAATGAGAGCTAGATGAGGATGAATATAATAGTTTTCCTGTGCTTCTACCAAAAATCGGACTAAATTTAGGTTGCTTTCTTTATGGAACCATTTTGATAATGCATAATCTAGAATTAGTACAAAAAATATGTTAGGCTTCCTGTATCAGTCACTTGTACCAACAGGCAGGCCTCTTTTGAAGTATAGATGTGTTGTTTTTTTTAAGTTGTTCTTACAGTATGCCCAGTGTTAACTAGAATGCTGCCTTCTTAATGCCTCATTATCCAAACTGTTTCTTCTTATTGCAAATGAAATTGTTTTTTTTGGTTGTTGTTTCCAGATTATAAACATAATTCATGCTCATTGTATTTCAAAACTCAGGAAAATATAAAAGATGGTAAAAGTTATCCACAATCCTATTACTCAGATATAATCATTGTAATTTCTGCTGAACATCCTTACAGATATATATCTTTACATATTGGTACATACTTATGTATGGATGGTATCATATTGCTTTGATCTTTTGTAAACTTTATTTTTTTCACTCAGTAGTAGGCTGTGGGTATGTTTTCATTCAATAATATTAGATAATATTAACTAAATATCAAATATTACTTTTGATGGATACCTAGTATTTCATTGTAAGACTCTGACATAACCAATTCCTTACTGATAGCCATTTACATTGTTTCCACCTACTATTATAAGCAACATTATGGTATGCATTATCTTTATATGCTTGTCTGATTATCCCTTAAATGTAATTTCTTAGGGGTAGTCACACCTTATAATTCCTAAATTACTCTTCAAAAAGGATGTGCCCAATTTTCTTTCCTACTAACAGTGTTTAAGAGCACCTATTTCCATATTTTATCCTATACAATCTGATAGTAAAAAGCCATACTTCAGGGGAGCGGGTGTAGCTCAAGTGGTTGAGCCTGCTTCCCACGTCCAAGGTCCCAGGTTCGATCCCCGGTACCTTCTAAAAACATAACAAAACAAACAAATGAAAAAAAAACAGTTCTCGTTGGTAAGCAGATGTAGCTCAGTGGTTGAGTGCCTGATTCCCATGTATGAGGTCCTGGGTTCAATCTCTGGTACCTCCTTTAAAAAAAAAAAGCCATCCTTCATTAATTTCATTGTATCTGGTAGTATTCTGATGATGTTGAGCATCTTTTATGTGTATATCATCCATTGGACTTTATACTCTTGCTATCTGTCCTTGTCTCTTAATTTTAAAGAAATTAGTCTTTAGATTATTAACTCTTTGTAAGCATTTACTCTCATTTTGAAACTTGTCTTAATTCTTTTATGCTATTTTCCAAGACATAGAAGTTTAAATTAAAACTATATTTTCCTTTATAGTTTCTGGTTTTGGAAATGCTTTCCCCACCCCAGATAATGAAAATATTTAATATTATGTATTTTTTGCACTTAATTTTATTTTTCATCTGTCATTTTCTTTGATATAAGAAACAAAGTAAGAATCCAACTGTATTGTTTTAAAGGCTGGTAAGTTGTCCCAACACAGTTTATTGGATGATTCTATCTCCCCCACCCAGTGAATTGAAATATCTATCATATTTATCATATTCCACAATTTCCATATGTACTTGGTTCTGTTATGGATTCTTTCATTGATCTGTCTTTTCTTTTTTCCCCCCAAGAAAATCAATTTTTTTCTTTCTTTATTAACAAATTTGTGGGTTTACAGAACAATTGTGCATAAAATACAGGATTCCCATACACCAACCCACCAAGAACAACTTGGTGTGGGATATTTGTTTCAATTGATGATTGCACATTTTTATAATTGTACTATTAGTTAAAGTCCATGGTTTAACTTTGGATTCATTGTTTGTATAGTGTAGTTCCATGGATTTTTTTTAAAAATTATATTCTTCCCCCATATATATATCTGACATTGCCTCTTTTAATCATATTCAGATATATATATATATATATTTTTTTTTTTAGTGCTGTTAAGTGCATTCATAATGTTGTGCTACCATCACCACCACCCATTACTGAAATATTTCCGTCGTTCTAAATAGGAACCCTATACATTTTAAGCTTCAACTTCCCATTCCCTATCCCCACCCTGTCCCCTGGTAACTTATATTCTAGATTCTGACTCTATGAGTTTGTGTATTCTAATTGTTTGAAATCAGAGAGATCATACAATATTTGTCATTTTGTGTCTGCCTTATTTCTCTCAACATGATGTCCTCAGGGTTCATCCATGTTGCTGCATGTATCATGATGTCATTCCTTTTTATGGCTGAGTAATATTCCATTGTATGTATGTACCACATTTTACTTATCTGTTCATTGGTTGATGGACACTTGGGTTACTTCTGTTTTCTGGCAGTTGTGAATAATGCCACTATGAACACTGCAAATATCTTTTTGAGTCCCTGTTTTTTTATCCTTTTCCTTTGGATGGGTCTTCATTTCCTCTTTCTTTGTCTTGTACACTTTTGTTGTACATTGTACATTTTAATATTTTAAAATGTTATTTCTGGGATTTATTCCCTGAGATATCTGTTTCTTGATTTTGTAACCAGCTGGTGATAAGAGAGAGATTTTTCTTTAGCTTCAGCCCTCCTATCAGGACAGTCTGCCCAAGGCGAATGCAGTGTATAGGGTTTTCTCTGTCTTTCTGGGCCTCTGTCTTGTCCTGAGCTTTTGCTTGTTAGTTGTTTTGGAGTTCCCCTATTTATGGGAGTTTGGTTGTCCCCAAGGCATCCTGTTGTGAGAGTGGGAAATGGATGCCAGTAACTGCCATACAGAGCGATTTACTGTTCTTTACGGTAGTTTGTCAGCCTCTTTTTCCTCTCTTACCTGGATGCTGTACAGTGTTCTTCTGGCTTTTGGAGTGTCAAAATAGTTGTTTCAGACAGTTCCTGCCTGTGTAATAGTTGTTTTGATAGAAGGACTGAGTCCTGGAGCTCCCTATACCACCATCTACCCTGGAATTCCTACCTTGGTCTTTTCTTTGACTTGTATCATGCATATAATCTTAATGTCTGTAACCTTATAACATGTTTTTATATTTAGTAGGAAAAGTATCAGAAAGGATAGCCAAAAGAATAAAAGACAGACAAAAACCATTCCCAAAGCAAGCATGAGGAAAGAAATAATAAGATTAGAGCAGAAATAAATGAAATTGAGAACAAAAAAAATTGGAGAAAATAAACAAAACTAAAAGCTGGTTCTTTGAGAAGATCAATAAAATTGACAAACCATTAGCCAGACTAACAAAGAAAAAAGAGAGAAGATGCAAATAAATAAAATCAGAAAAGAAGAGGGGAATGTTACAACTTACGCCACAGAAAGAAAAAGGAGCATAAGAGGATATTATGAGAAACTGTATGCCAACAAATTAGACAACCTAGATGAAATGGAAAAATTCCTAGAAATGTACAAACAACCTGCATTGATGCGACAAGAAAGACAAGAACTCAACAAGCTATCACATTTGAAGAGATTGAATCAGTCATCAAAAATCTCTGAACAAAGTAAAGTCTAGGACCAGATGGCTTTAGAGGTGAATTATACCAAGCATTTCAAGAATTAACACCAATCCTGTTTAAACTCTTCCAAAAAATTGAAGAGGAGGAAAAACTACCCAACACATTTTATGAAGCCAACATCACCTTAATTCCAAAGCCAGATAAAGATACTACAAAAAAAGAAAATTAGACCACTCTAATGAATAGATGCAAAAATTCTCAACAAAATACTTGCAAATCAAATCCAGCAGCCAATCAAAAGACTTATACACCACACCCAAGTGGGATTTATTCCTGGTATGCAAGGGTGGTTCAACACAAGAAAATCAATTAATGTAATATACCACATTAACAAATTGAAGGGAAAAAACCACATCTCAATGGATGCAAAAAAGGCATTTGACAAAATCCAACATCCTTTCTTGATAGAAACACTTCAAAAGATAGGAATAGAAGGAATGTTCCTCAACATGATGAAAGGCATACATAAAAAACACACAGCCAACATCATACTCAGTGGGGAAAGGTTGAAAGCTTTCTCTCTAAGATCGGGAATAAGACTAGGATGCCTATTGCTACCACTGTTGTTCAACATTGTACTAGAAGTTCTAGCTAGAGCAATTAGCCATGAAAAAAAACTAAAAGGCATCCAAATAAGAAAAGAGGAAGAAAACCCCTCACTATTCGCAGATGATATGATCCTATATTTAGAAAATTCCAAAATGTCTATGACAAAGCTACTTGTACTAATAAACAAGTTCAGCAAAGTGGCAGGATACAAGAACAACATGCAAAAATCAGTAATATTTCTGTATACAAGTATTGAACTATCTGAGGAGGAAATCAGTGTAAAATTCTATTTACAATAGCAATAAAAAGACTCAACTACCTAGGAATCAATTTAACCAAAGGACCTATATGCAAAACAAGGCTAAAAGAAATCAATGAAGACCTAAACAAATGGAAAGACATTCCATGTTCATGGATTGGAAGACTAAATATCATGAAGATGCCAATCCTACCTAAATTGGTTTGTAGATTCAATACAGTACCAAACAAAATTCCAACAGCCTACTTTACAGAAATAGAAATGGCAATTGCCAAATTTATTTGGAAGGGAAAGGGCACCTGAATACCAAAAACATCCTAAAAAATGAGAGCAATGTGGTAGGACTCTCACTGCCTGACTTTGAAACATGACAAAGCTACTATGTTCAAAACAGCATGGTATTGGCATATTGACACACTGATCAGTGGACTAGAATTGAGAGTCCAGAAATAGATGCTCTCTTCTACAGCCAACTGGTTTTTGACAAACCTACCAAGTCCATTTTACTGGCACGAAACAGTCTCTTCAACAAATAATGTTGGGAGAACTGGATATCTATAACCAAAAGAATGAAAGAGGACCCCTATCTCAGCCCCTATACAAGCATCAATTCAAAATGGATCAAAGACCTAAATATAAAAGCCAGGGCCATAAAACTACCAGAAGAAAATGTAGGGAAACATCTTCAAGACCTTGTCGAGGTTTGTTGGACCTTACACCCAAAGTACATACAACAAAAGAAAAAATAGATAAATGGAACCTCCTCAAAATTAAACACTTTTGCACCTCACAGGACTTGGTCAAAAGGGTAAAAAGGCAGCTGACTCAATGGGAGAAAATATTTGGAAATCACATGTCAGATAAGAGTTTAATATTTACCAGGATATATAGAGATGTTACAACTCAACAATAAAAAGACAAACGACCCAGTTTAAAAATGGGCAAAGGCTTGAATAGACATTTGTCCAAAGAAGAAATATTAATGGCTAAAAAACACATGAAAAAATGTTTAATATCACAAGTGATTAGGGAAATGGAAATCAAAGCTGCAAGATAGCATGTCACACCTATTAGAATGGCCACTATTAAAAAGATGGAAAGCCACCAGTATTGGAGATGATATGGAGAGACAGGAATGCTTATTCACTGTTGCTGGGAATGTAGAATGGTACAGACACTGTAGAAGACTATTTGGCAGTTCCTAAGGAAGTTGAATATAGATTTGCCAGGTGACCTGGCAATACCACTACTAGGTATATACCCAAAAGAACTTGAGCACTGACATGAACAGACATCTGCACACCGATGTTCATGGAGGCATTATTCACGATTGCCAAAAGATGGAAATGCTTCCATCAACCAATGAAAGGGTAAACTGTGGTATATACACATGATGGAATATTATGCAGCTATAAGAGGAGTGAAGTTGTGAAGCATATGACAACATGGATGAACCTGGAGGACATTATGTTGAGTGAAGCAAGCCAGACACAAAAGGACAAATACTGTATGATTGCGCCATTATAAACTAAATATATTGTGTAAACTCATGGAGTTAAATAGATTACCTCATAGTCTTTCCAAGGACTTCATATTCAACACATCCCCAATTTTTTTAAAAAAACTTTTATTGAAATAACAAATATACAATTCAAAATTTTACATTTCGACCATATTCAAGTATGCATTTCAATAGTATTAATTATATTCCCACTATTGTGCTACCATCACTGATATCCTTTACCCCTACTTTTTCATCACCTCAAACAGAAACTCTTCACCCATTGATATCTAACTTTCTCTTTCCTGCCCCCCATGACCATAATTCCCTATCCCCACCCCTTGTACCTATAAACTATTATTTGTCTCTGTGGTGGTTGCTTCTTCTATGTATTTGATATAATTTGCCTTTTTGTGATCATACACTATTAGTCTTTTTGTGTCTGGCTTATTTCATAGAACATGATGTCCTCAAGCTTCATCCATGTTACAGAATGCATCAGAACTTCTTTCCTTTTTGTGGCTGAAAAGTATTTCATTGTGTTTATATACTGCATACTGTTTATGCATTCATCTGTTGATAGACACTTGGGTTGTTTCCATCTTTTTGTTATTGTTAATAATGCTGCAATAAATATTGGTGTGCAAATATCTGCTTTTACTCTTTTGGGTATATACCAAGATGTGGAATTCCTGGGTTATATGGTAATTCTATGTTCAACTTTCTGAGGAACCAACAAACTGATTTACACAGGGCTGCACCATACTATTGTGCCACCTCACCACATCCTCATCAACATTTGTTATTCTGTTACCTTAATAACAGCCATCTTAGTGTGTGTGAAGTGGTATCCGATGATAAAAGATATTGAGCATCTTTTCATGTGCTTATTGGCCATTTGTGTATCTTCTTTAAAAAAACAAACTTGATACAAATTAATAAAGCATACAATCCATGGTCACACAGACATCCTCACCCTTCCGTATGAATGGAGGTTGCCTGGAACATTTCCAATTTTTCTTCTTCTTGAAATTCATATCCCACAGATGACTGCATGGGTCTTACTTCATTCTCTAACCCTTAAAACTATTCCTTATACCCTATTTAAAAGTGCACCCCTTCCATCTCTCATAAATGTGGCATTTATTTTCCATAACACTTGTTCAAATTTTCATTTTATATATTGTGTTTATGCCTTTTCTTTTTTCTCTGTATCTCTAAGCATTAAAACCTCTATTAGCAAAAAAATAAAAAAATAAAAAAAATAAAGCATACAATCCATCAAAAGTGTACAATCAATGGTATTTAGTATAATCACAGAGTTGTACATTTATCATTTCAATCATCAGAGCATTTTCATATTCCAAAATAATAATAATAACAGACAAGCAAGAAAAAACTCTATCCCTTTATAATCACCTCTTAATCTCTCTATGCTTCCCTTGCCGTACATAGCTGCTATTCTGTTTCCATCTCTCTAATTTATATTTGTATTTGTATTTTGTTTAGATGGAGCCAAACAATATATAGTACATTTTGCCTAGTTTCTTTCACTTATTATAGTTCTTTTTTTTTTTTTTAACCCTTAATGGAAGAGTATTAATATATTACTATACACTACTGTTCATATTTTGCTCTGGTTGTATTTTTGCCTGATAATAACATCTTGTAACATTACCATTTGTATGTCTCTTGAGAAGTGTGTGTTCCAGTTCTATGCCCATATTTTTTTTTAGTCAATTTTATTGATACATATTAGTAAAGCATACAGTTCCTCCAAGGTGTGCAATCAGTGTTATTTGCTATAATCACATAGTTGTACATTCATCACTTCAATCATTATTAGAGCAGTTTCATTATTTCGGTATTAATAATAATAAACAAAAATACAGACAAAGAAACAAACAAGAAAATTCCTCACCTCTCAATCTCTCTATGCTTCCCCCACTGTAGCAGTTCTTTATTCTGAACATTAAACCCTTATCAGATACATGATTCATCATGGTTTTCTTCCATTCTGCAGGTTGCCTTTTTACTTTTTAAGTGTGTCCTTTGACATACAAAAGTTTTAAATTTTGAGAAAGTCCCTTTTATTAATTTTTTTCTTTTGTTCCTCATGCTTTTGATATCATATCTAAAAACTCACTGCCAAAACAAAGATTGTGAAGCTTCCTCCCTATGTTTTCTTCTAGGAGTTTTATAGCTTTAGTTTTTGTTTCAGTCCTTGACCCATTTAGAGTTAATTTTTGTATACGATATGAGCTAAGGGTCCAACTTCATTCTTTTGCAAGTGGCCATCCAGTTTTCCCAGTACCATTTGTTGGAGAGACTGTTCTTTCCTAACTAATGAATTTGTCACCTTTGTATAAATTCAGTTGGACATAGATATATGGGTTTATTCCTGAGCTCTCACTTCTATCCCATTGGTTTCTATGTCTTTATCTTTATGCCAGTACCGTTGTTTTGATTACTTTATTATGTTCTGAAATCGGGAAGTGTGAATCTGCCAACTTTGTTCTTCCTTTGCAATATTAATTTGGCTCTTTGGGGCTCTTGCAATTCCATGTGAATTTGAGGATTGGTTTTTCCATTTCTGCAAAAAAAGGCTGCTGGGATTTTGATAAGGATTGCGTTTAATCTGTAGATTACTTTGTGTAAGTATTGACATTTTAATATTAAGTTTTCTTATCTGTAGACACTGGATGTCTTTCCATTTATTTAGGTCTTGTTTAATTTCTTTTGGCAGCATTTTATAGTTTTCAGTATACAGGTCTTTCACCTCTTTGATGAAATATACGTCTAGGTATTTTATTCTTTCAGGAGAATATTTCCATTCAGAATATTCTTTACTGGTATATAGAAGTACAACTTATTTTTTCATGTTAATTTTGTAGCCTTCAACTTTGCTGAAATTGTTTACCTGTTCTAGTAGTTTTCTTATGAATTTTTTGGGATTGTTACAAAGGATCATTTCATTTGCAAATAAGCATAGTTTTTACTTCTTTCAAATTTGGATGCCTTTTTCTTTTTCTTACCTCAATGGTCTGGGAAGAACTTCCAATACATTATTGAGTAGGGGTGGTAAAAGCAATCATCCTTACCTTGTTCCTGACCTAGGGAGAAGACTTTTAGTCTTTCACTGTTGACTAAAATGTTAGCTATGGATAGAGTTTTAATGTATGCCTTTTATCATGTTGAGGAAATTACCTTCCATTTTTATTTTTCTGCATGTTTTTATCCTAAAAGAGTGCTGAATTTTGTCATATGCCCTTTCTGCATCAATTGAGATGAGCGTGTGATTTTTTTACCCTTTATTCTGTTAATGTAGTGTATTACATTAATTGATTTTCTTATGTTGAACCACCCTTGCACTCGTGGGATAAATACCACTTGGTCATGATGTATCATTTCTTTAATATGCTGTTGGATTTGCTTTGCTAGTTTTCTTTGAGGATTTTTCCTTCTGTATTCATAAGGGAAATTGGTCTATGGTTTTCTTTTCCTGTAATGTCTTTATCTGACTTTGGTGTTAGTTTACTGTTGGCCTCATAGACTACATTAGGAAGTGTTCCCTCCTCTTGGTGTTAATTCTTATTTGCGTGTTCGGTAGAATTCAGCAGGATCATTGGTCCTAGACTTTTCTTTGTTGGGAAGTTTTTTTTTAAAGATTTATTTTATTTATTTCTGCCACCCCACCCCACCCCCCGTGGCTTGTGCTCACTGTCTGCTCTCTGTGTCCATTCGTTGTGCACTCTCTGTGTCTGCTCATCTTCTCTTTAGGAGGCACCGGGAACAGAACCCAGGACCTCCCATGTGGGAGAGAGGCACTCAATTGTTTGAGCCACCTCAGCTCCATGCTTTGTTGTGTCTCTCATTGTGTTTTCTCTTTGTGTCTCCTCGTTGCTTCATCTTGTTGTGTCAGCTCACCGTGCCAGCCCATGGCACCAGCCCATTGGGTCAGCTTGCTGTCTTACTTGTCTTCTCTAGGAGGCACTGGGAACCAGATCCGGGACCTCCCATGTGGTAGGCAGGCACCCAAATGCTTCATCCACATCCACTTCCCTGTTGGGAAGATTTTGATTATTGATTCAAACTCTTTACTTGTTATAGGTCATTTGAGATCTTCTATTTCTACTATAGTCAGTTTAGATCAGATGTGTTTTTCCAGGAATTTGTCCATTTCCTAATTTATTGGAATACAATTGTTCTTTATAATCTCTTATAATCCTTTTAATTTCTGCAAGATCAGTGGTAATGTCTCCCCTTTCATTCCTGATTTTAGTTATTTGTATCTTCTCTCTTTTTTTCTTTGTTAGTCTGGCTAAAAGTTTGTCAATTTTATTGATCTTTTCAAAGGATAAAGTTTTGGTTTCATTAATTGTCTAGATTGTTTTTCTATTTTCTATTTCATTTATCTCTGCTCTAATCTTTATTTCTTTCCTTCTACTGTCTTAAGGTTTACCTTGCCCTTCTTTTTCTAGTTCTTCCAGATGTGATATTAGGTTATTGATTTGAGATCTTTGTTCTTTTTTGGTACAAGCAGTCATAGCTATAGATTTCCCTCTCTCTCGGAGGAAATTTCATTGCATCCCATAAGTTGTGTTTTCATTTTCATTCATCTCAAGTATTTCGTAATTTCCCTCATATCTCTTTTTTTGACTCATTGATTATTTATTAGTGTGTTGTTTACTTTCCACATATTTGTGAGTTTTCCAATTTTCCTTCTGTTATTGATTTCTAGCTTTAATCCATCATGGTCAGAGGAGATGCTTTACATAATTTCAAAATTTTTAAATTTATTGAAACTTGTCTTATGACCTGCTATGTCATCTTTCATGGATAATGATCCATGTACACTTGAGAAGAATGTGTATTCTGCTGTCATTGGGTGTAGTGTTCTTATATATTTGTTAGGTCTAATTCATTTATAATATTGTTCAAGTCTTTCTTTTATGTAGGTGTTCTGTCCTTAATGAAAGTGCTATCTTTTTTTTTTTTTTAAGATTTATTTATTTTATTTTATTTATCCCC
>JAQZBX010087220.1:0-12895 GCA_029593785.1 Cabassous unicinctus
TATTTCTTTATATCTTGGAAAACATTTTGAGGTTATTTCTGTCAGTGGACAGTTGATTGACTTCTGTGAATACCTGTTGCAGTTGGGCAGTTTGATGTAATTATGAATTCCAAAAATATAATTGGATCATGCTTGTAAACTGGTCTGTTAATCCGGGCATGATTGAGTTATGATTAGGGCATTGACTGGGCCACGTCAGTAGGGCATTGAGCCCCACCCCGTGGTGGGTGGGGGAAGAAAATATAAAAGGCATCACAAAGAACAGAGTTGCAGCCGTTTTTGAGAAGCAGTTTTGTTGTTGGAGTTTTGATGTTGGAGAGAAGGCCCCAGGAGAATAGAAGTGAGCCGTTCGCCTCATAGTCTACAGCTGACCTTGTGGAGGAACCAGAGGAGCTGAGCCCAGAGAGAAACGCAGCCCTAGGAAGAGAGGAACCCAAGAAGCCTGAACCCTGACAAACTTGGGCAGCTGTCTTGCTCCAACACGGCAATGGACTGTGGTGAGAGAAGAAACTTAACGCTTTATGGCCTGGTATCTGTGGACTTCTACCCCAAATAAATACCCTTTATAAAGACCAACCCATTTTTGGTATTTCACATCAGCATCCCTTTGGCTGACTAATACAATACCCCAGAGTGCTAGAGAAGACCATGTGCTCTTTTTCCAGGGTTTGAGTTTGGTGTAACCTGGTGCCTCTCCCTCCAATCCTTTTTCTATATTTACATAATTACTAAATGACAGGCGCATAGTCAAGGCTTTTTCCTGCTGGCTCTCCTAAACGTCTCTGCCCCAGGCTGCCCGTTGCCCAGCCCCGCCCAGCCCCTGTGGGCTTTCCTGGCGGTGGGTGCAACGAGGCAGGACAGAAGGGTGGGCTCTAAATGTGGGGAGTGGGCTAGAGGGGGCATGTTTGCACCGTCTCCAGTCTGGTGCCTTGGGTGCTTCTGTTACACCATTGGCATCTCCGGGACTCCCGCCCCTTTCCACGCCTCGGTGGGACACTTGGAGAGGCCCTTCCATGACATCATGGCATTTATTCTGCTGTATGAACTTTAATTTTATCCAAATCCAAAAAGAAGGCAAAAAAAAAACAACTGTTGGAGTTTGAACTGGAAGTACAATCCAGATTATATACAAATTATATGTTAATTTTGGTATAACTGAGAGCTTTATAAGACTGCCCATCAAGAAGCTGGTGTGTCTTTCCAAACACAGTTTTAAACGATGATGTGTTTTCTTCACGTAGGTTCTGAGCCACCTTGTTGAACTTATTCCTAAGTATTTTATATTTTTATTATTACTATGATAGGAATATTGTCCCTATTTGTGTTTCTAGCTTGTCACTGATAGTTTGGGGCAAAGCTATCAATTTTTATTCTGTGTCTAGCCATTATACTACATTCCATTAATAATTAGAGTAGGTTTTTACTGGAGTGCCCTGAGTTTTTGAGGTCAGTAAAGCAGTGAGGAGGAGAGAGAGGATTTTATATCTTCTTTTACTACAAATACTGCTTATTTTCTTAGGAAATCCAGTAGAAGCCTCAAAATAAAGCTGCACAATAACTGTGGGAGCAGGCAGGGTCGCCTGCTCCTTGTCCTAATGGAAGCAAATTTGTACTGTTTTTGCTTGCTTTCTAGTTCAGTTACAGCCTTTACCTTTAATAATTCTCTCTTCCTGTCTTATTTTGGGTTATTTTGTTGTTTTTCTTTTAAATTTCTTAAGATAAGCATGAATTTCCTATACTTTCTGTTTTTCTTCTTTAAAATTAAAGGCTATAATTTTCTCTCCCAAAACAGTTTTAGCTGGGATCCGGATATTAGTCAGTGATGCTCAGAGAAACAAGAACCAACAAGATATATGTACATATGAACAAGTAAACACTGAGAGCTTTTTCACAGACACTGGCTCACACAGCCATGGGGTCTGGCAAATCCGAATTCCACAGGGCAGGCCACAAGCTGGCTGCGAAGGTGATGCGCTCCCCAGGAGGACCTGGCTGGCAGGAGAGATGGAGTCTCCTTTCTGACTGCCGAAATCCTCAGCTCTCCCATAAAACCTCCAATGGACTGAAGGAGAAGATTCCTCTCACTGCTGAGGGCAATCTCCTTTGTTGATTGTAGATGCATCAGCATCTACACAATCAACAGACTGAGGATGCAAATTCATCTACAAGATACCCTCAGAGTAACAGTGAGGCCAGTGCTTGCGTCACCAAACAACTGGTCACCATCACCCAGCCAAGCTGACAACTGAAATTAACCATACAATCCCTGAGTGTTTATTCTTAATTGCTTTTTGGATTTTTTTTACAATTTCAGTTCTTATTTCCCCTTCAGTGAGAGTTAGTTAGGTAAATATTTTTAAAATGTGAACTTCCATAGTTATGGATTTGGTCAACTTTTTAGTATTGGTTTACGATTTGATTAAATTATGATCAGGGAATATACCTACAATCTCTCTCGTTTTTAATTTGTTTAAGTTTAAAATCAATTTTATTGTGCTGTAATTTATGGTGTAAATATTGCCCATTTAAAGGGTGCAGTTCGATGAGTTTTGGCGTGGCCCTTTGCAGCCTGACCTCCCTCCTGCACAGCCCCAGGCAGCCCCTGATTTGCTCTGCCTTTAGAGTAGTTTGCATTTTCCATCTGCATGAATGCAATCTTCTCATTTGTGTCTGAATAAAGATTCTGAGATTCCTCCACCTTGCTGGGTGCGTCCACAGCTCCTTCCTTGTCCTCGTCGAGTGGGGTTCCACTGGAGGGCTGGGTCACGTCTTACTCATTCTTCACCTGTTGACGGGCATTTGTATTGGCTCCAGTTTTTGGCTTTTACAAAGGAAGCTGCTGCTCTGAGCATTCCCATTCCTGTGTGTGAGAACTTGAGTGTTCATCCCTCTTGGGTAAATGCCCGGGAGTGGAATTGCTGGGTCATATGGTAAGTAAACTGGTAGACGTTTCCAAAGGGGCCCCATTACACTCCACCAGCGTGCTCTCCGCATCCTCACCCACACTTGGTTTTGTCAGTGTTTTTAATTTTAGACCTTTGGGTTAGTACGGAGCGGTTCACTTTGTGGTTTGAGTGTGCATCCCCTGATGACTGACCGCGCCCATGAGCTTTATTTGTCATAGCCAGCACATCTTTCACATCCTTATTTGCCATCGGCATCTCTCTTTTTTGTTTTATTTATTTATTCCCCCTCCCTGCCCACCCCATTGTTTTGCGCTCGCTGTCTGCTCTCTGTGTCCATTCGCTGTGTGCTCTCTGTGTCTGCTTGCCTTCTCCAGGAGGCACCGGGAACGGAAACTGGGACCTCCCGTGTGGTAGGCGGGAGCTCAAGCTCTTGAGCCACATCCGCTTCCCCATCTCTTCTTTGGTGAAATATCTGTTCAAAATCAGGTTGTTTGTTTTCTTGTTATTGAATTGTAGGAGTTCTTTATGTACTCTGGATATAACACCCTTATCAGATAAATGGTTTGCAAATATAGTCTGTCCGTCTGCGACTTGCCTTTTCTGTCTTTTTTTTTTTACTATTGTATTTTGAAGAGCAAAAGTTTTTCATGTTGGTGAAGTCTAGCATTAATTTTTTTCTTTTAAGGTTCATCCTTTTTGTCTCCTAAATAAGAAAGGTTTGCCAAACCCAAGGTCACAGGTATCTTCTCCTATTTCTTCTTCTAGAAGTTTTATAGGTTTAGTTTGACCTTTTGGCCTATGATCAATTTTGAGTTAGTTTTTGTGTAAGATGTGAAGAAAGGGAAGAGATTTTTTTTTGCATATGGATTTCAAATTGTTTCAGCACCACTTGCTGAATACAATCCTTTCTTGGTTCAGTTACTTTTGCAGCTTTGTCAAAAATCAGTTGAGCACAAATATGTGTGTATTTCTGGACTCTCTACTCTGTTCCATTAACCTAGATGTCTCTTCGTTTGTCAATACCATATGGTCTCAATTACTGTAGGTTCATAGGAAGTCTAAAATCAGGTAATGGAAGTGCTCCACCTGGTTCTTCTTTTTCAAAACTGCTTTGTCTCTTATGCATCTCTGTATAAAGTTTAGATTCAGCTGGTAATTTGTTCAAAAGTGCCTTCTTGCCTTTTGCTTGGGGTTGCATTGGATTAACCTGGAGAAAACTGACATCTTAACAATACTGAGGCTCCCATGAACAAGGTACATCTCTCCATTCATTTAGGTCTTTACTCTCTGTCAGCAAAGTTCTGTGGTTTTTGGTGAAGAGGGATTGAACATCTTTTAAAAATATATTCATAGATATTTTATGTTTTGGCACTATTGTTAATGGAATTGTTTTTAAATTGCATTTTCTAATTGCTTGCTGCTAGCATATAAAAATCCAGTTGTTTGTTGTTTATTAGTCTTGGAACTTGTGACCTTGCTAAATTCACTTACTGGTTTTAGTAGTGATTTTGTGGATTCCTTAGGATTTTCTACATAGAGGATCATGTTAATAAAGACAGTTTTGCTTTTCTTTACAAATCTTTATTCCTTTTATTTCTTTTCCTTGCTGTGGCGCAGCAGCTCGGCCCTCCAACGCAGAGGAGCCCCTTGGCCTGCTGAGGAGGGTGTTGGGTGTTTCCTCGAAGTTAACTGGGGGGCTTGCCAAGGCGTGCTGTGGCTCATGGATTTATCCATTACTCACCTAATGTTAATTGAGCACTCACTATGTGCTAGGCACACTTTGAACTAGTCCAAGTCCCTGCTCTCGGGGACTTCCTTCTATTGGCAGAAATTGACAATAAAAAAAGCAAACACACAGACATCTTCTGGTTATGTAGAAGAGCAAAGCTGGCGATGAGGGGCTATATTTTTCTTTGCCCATTTTTATTTTGGGTTCATGTTCAGCTTGATAGGCAACAGGAGTTTGTGGTGTGACAGCAGGAGCTCAAGTACCCCTCCCCCACTTAGGGGTGTGTATTAGTCAGGGTTCTCTCGGGAAACAGAATCAACAGGAGATATCTGTCCATAATATGAGATTTTATAAGAGTCTCTCACGTGACCGTGGGGATGCACAAGTCCAGGTTCCACAGGCAGGCTGCAAACCAGGGGCTCCAATGAAAGTCCAGTGAAGGTCATTGATGAGTTTCTGGGAGAAGCTGACTGTCCAACGACGAGCTGGGAAATTCTCTCTGAATGTTGAAATCACTTCCCCTTTTAAGCCATTCAACTGATTGGATAAAAGCACCACCCATTGCTGATGCAATCTCCCTGATTGATGCAGATGTAATCAGCCATCCACGCAGTAAACTCACTGGTGACTGAAGTCCACAGATGCTCTTGTATTACAGTTAGCCCAGGGCTTGCTGGACAAACACCTGGACACCATTACCTGGCCGAGCTGCCACGTTAGCCTGACCGTCACAGGTTCTTGCTGGGGGTCCCCAGGCTCAGCCCCTGTCGGTGGTCCAGTGGCCGGTGGTTGCCTCTGAGTCCTGCCCTGAGCTGAGCTTTCCACCCTCTCCCAGCACCACCCGTCTAGGCTGCTCTTGTTAAAATTATCTATTTATTTATTTTAACTGTGGTACAGTATACGTAACATAAAAATCATTCTAACCCTTTTTGGGGACAAGTCTTTGACCTTAAGCACCCTGAATGCTTTGTAATGTCCACTACTATTCCAGAGTCTTCATCACCCCAAATCATAACTCACTTAACAGCAGCTCCCCAGGCCCCCTTCACCCCGAATTAGAATTCACACTATTTTGCTTTCTGTCTCTATGAATGTGCTTATTCTAAGTTTTTCACATAAACCATACAATGCTGGTCCTTTGTGTCTGGCTGACTTCACTCAGCATGACGTCTTCAAGGCTCAGCGTGCTGCAGCGTGTACCGCGCTTCACTGCTTTCACAGCGGAACAGGGTCCCGTTGCACAGACACCCCATTTGGCTTATCCAGTCGTCTGTTAGGGACACTTGGGCTGCTTCCCCTCTTGGCTTGTGAATAATGCTGTGACGGACGCTTTTGTTCAGATATCAGTGCAAGTCCCTGCTTTCTGTCCTTTTGGGTATATGCTTAGGCTTGTTGGATCTTACGATAATTCTATGTTTAATTTTCTAAGGAGCTGCCAAAACTTTCCATGGTATAGACACCATTTTACATTCCCATCAACAATGTACAAGGGTTCCGATTTTACCACATCTTTGCCAAAACTTGTTATTTTCAGTTTTTTCCAAACAAAGCTTTTAATAGGAAAAGCAAATTTGTAGAGCATATGTGTGTTCTCAGCTTGTATTTATTTTATTTTATTTTTCTTATATAATAAAAGTTACATCAAAAGTATGGGGGATTCCCATATGCCCCTCCCATATTTTCCCCTTTGAATAACATCTTACAACATTGTGGTGCCTTGGTTACACTTGATGAACAAATATTGAAGTATTGCTACTAACCAAGGTCTAGAGTTTACATTACGATTTACACTTTTGACCGCACAGTTTTATAGGATTTGACAAAATGTATTATGGCCTGTATCCATCATTGCAGTATCAGGCAGAACAATTCCAATCCCCTAAAAATGTCCCATATTCCACCTATTCTTTCCTCCCCCTCCCCACAGAACCTCTGGTAACCACAAAAAATATGGAATGTTTCACGAATTTGCATGTCGTCCTTGCACAGGGGCTGTGCCAGTCTTCTCTGTATCCTTCTGATTTCAGTGTATGTGCTGCCAAAGTGAGCACCAGTTGATGTTGCTGTTTTTAATAATAGCCATCTGTATTAGTCCGCGAAAGGGGTGCTAATGTGAAATACCAAAACTGGGTTGGTCTTTACAAAGGGTATTTATTTGGGGTAGAAGTCCACCGATACCAGGCCATAAAGCGTTATGTTTCTTCTCTCACCACAGTCCATTGCCACGTGTTGCAGCAAGACAGCTGCCGGCGTTTGCCAGGGTTCAGGCTTCTGGTGTCCCTCTCTTCCCGGGGCTGCGTTTCTCTCCAGGCTTAGCTCCTATTTCCTCCAATAGTCTCTTCAATAAATGGAGCTGGGGCCTTCTCTCCAACATCAAAACTCCAATATCAAAACTGCTTCAACTCTGTTCTTGCCATGCCTTTTATATTTGATTCCCCACCCACCAAAGGGGTGGGGCTCAATGCCCTACTGATGTGGCCCAATCATAACTCAATCATGCCCAGATTAGCAGATCAGTTTACAAGCATGATCCAATTTTATTTTTGGAATTCATAATTACATCAAATTGGCCTATGGCTACACCATCCTAGTGGGTGTGGCGGGGCATCTCATAGCTTTAATTTGCATTTCTTTAATGGCTAGTGATGTTGAGAATCTTTTAATATACTATTGGTCATTTGAATATCTTCTTTGAAGAAATGTCTATTAAAATCCTTGGCCCATTTTTAAATTGGGTTATTTGTCTTTTTTATTGTTGAGTTGAAGGAGTTCTTTATATAGTCTGCATATTAAGCCTTTATAGATATATGGTTTTCAAATATTTTCTCCCATTCTGTAGGTTGTCTTTTCATTTTCTTGCTAATGTTCTTTGATGAACAAAGGTTTTATATTTTGATGACGTTCATTTTACCTATTTTTTTCTTTTGTTGCTTGTGCTTTGGGAGTGAAATCTAAAAGTCCATTGCCTACTACAACGTCCTGAAGATAATTTCCTGTTTTCTCATAATAGTTTTGTAGCACTAGCTCTTCTATTTAGGTTGTTGATCCATTTTGAATTAACTTTTGTATGGGGTAAGGAGTTTGGGGTCCACATTCATTCTTTGCATGTGGATTCCCGCTTGTTCCAGCTCCGTTTATTGAAGAGACTATTTTTCCCCCTTTGGATGGACATTGCTCCCTTGTTGAAAACCAACTGACCGTAGAAGTGTGGACTTAACTCTGGACTCAGTTCTGTTCCACTGGCCTGCATGTCAGTCCTCATGCCAGGGCCACACTGTTCTAACTACCGCAGTTTTGTAGAAAACCTTGAGATAGGAAAGTGGAAGGTCACCTCCAGCAATCTTCAGGACTGTTTTGGCTATTCGGAGTCCCCTGCACTTCATATGAACGTGAGGTCCAACTTTTCCAGTTTTGCAAAAAGGGCTGCTGGAAGTTTGATGGGGAGTGCGTCGGATCTGTAGACCATGTTAGGCAGAGCTGACATTTTAACAACAGCAAGTCTTCCAACCCATGAACATAGGAGGACTTTCTGTTTATTTAGGTCTTTGATTTCTTCCAGCCACTATTTTGTAGTTTTCAGTGTAAAGTCTTTCACCTCCTTGGTCAAATTTCCCCCGAGATACTTTGTTAGAAGCTGCTTTTACCTCTCTGTCGGTCCCTGGTAGAGCCTGTCCTCCCACTGCTCTCTCAGGGTTCCCTGAAATGCTTCCTTCATGTCAATACACATTTTTAAAAGTTAGCTTGTTAAATTTCACAAGGTTTTCTTTTTGACTTTCTGAAGTTTGGGATTGCACTGACATGTTACTCAGTTTCAGAACTAACATCTTTACATTGAGTCTCTCAATCCATGAACGGACAAATGTCTTTATTTAAGGATTTTTTTAGCTTTTCATTAAAGTTTATAATTTCCCCATAGTTTTACTTCAAGATTTTAAAACTATTTTAACCTTTGTAAAATTGACTTTAATCTAAATGCCACATGGTATCCTGGATTGGATCCTGGAACAGAAAAAAGACATTAGTGGGATAAGTGGTGGCATTGGAATAAACTCTGTTGTTTGGTTAATCACATTGTACTACTGTCAGCTTTTTTAGCATTGATAAATGCGCCATGGCTAGGTGAGATGGTCACATCATGGGAAGCTGGGTCAGGTGTACACAGGAGCACTTTGTACTGGTTTGCAACTCTTCTGCAAAACTAACCTTATTTTAAAATGAAAAGTTTTATAAAATTACCTTTAACGAGGTATAGTTGTGTTCAGTGAAAGGCATCCATTTTAAGTGCATTTTTATAACTACTGGCCCCTGTCGATAGGGAGCCACAGAAGAACCTGTCTGAGGGTAGGCATTTGGGTGGGCAGGTCTGCGGAAGGCCTGTGCAGTGAGTCGGGTGAGGGGAGGCGCACGGGCAGGTGCAAGGGCCCTGGGTGGAGACACAGCAGCCCCCGGCCCCGCCCCCAGGCCGCCCTGGACCTTGCCTGCCTCCCAGGCTTCCTGCAGGCGGGGCTTCGCCAGTCTTCACCCGCCATCTTTGTCACCGCAGAGCTGGGGGTGGGGGGCCTGAGAAGGGGCAGCAGCAAGAGGACCTGGAGGTGGAGGGGGGCAGTGCAGGGTGGGGTTGGGGCTCGGGCCCACCGCACCCCTGGGCAGCTGAGGAGCCCCTCCGACCTGGCTGGCGAGCAGCGCCTCCCAGGCCCCCTGGGCCGTTGTTGCGTCTCTGCATCGCCCTCCCCTCCCCTCCCCACCTCCCGCGCCCTGCCCGGGACCTTAACCGGAGCTGGGGTCTCGTGCCCCCACCCCAGGGGTCTTTATCTGGTGGTGTCAGGAGCGGGGAGAATCAGCCCCACCCGCGGCGGCTGCCGGGTGCCGAAAGCCGCGCGTCGTCCAGTGCCCCCCTGAGACCCCAGGAGGCCGGCGCGCCCGGGTCTCCACTCCCTCCCGCGGGGGTGCCGAGGCTCAGAGAAGCGAGGGAGGGGTGAGGCCAAGAGGGACCCCGGCTGCTGGACCCCCAGATCCTGGCACTCGACACCGCCGTCCTCTCAGAGACTTTCTTTCCAACCGCGGCTGCCGCAGCTTTGGGACCGTGGGCACGACGGCTCGGTTTCCTTCTCAGTAAACGGGGTGACGAGAGCGCCTCCCTCCCAGGGGTATGGGGTGACTAACACCACGGAAGGGCGTCGGGCGAGGGCGCGGTGGGCGTTCTGCCCTCGAAGGGGTCGGGGGGCGCGGCCCAGGGGCCCCCAGGCGCTGCGGGAGCCCAGCCGCCAACCCGCACCCCAAAGCCGCGCCAGCCGGACCGCCCCCGCGCCTGCGCCAGGAGCGCAAACCGCATTTTCGGGTCTCTGTGCCACCAAGCTTCCGGCTGCTGTGCCGCTGTCCGGGCCGCGCCCTGAAGCGCGCTCCGCGCAGTAGCGCGCCCAGCCGGGGTCGCGCCGCGGCCGTGCGAGAACCGGCCCCACTCGGACACCGACTGGCCTTGCAGCCCGGGCAGAGCCCTGCCTGCCTGTGAGCGCGAATCCACGCCGCTGGCCGGGGAGGGGTCATCCGGCCTCCCAGAGCCGCCCGTGGTCGCGCCATCCCACATCGCTTTGGCCTTGTGGTCCAGAGCTCAAGTGGGGGTAAGACGAGAGGCAACCCTCCCACCCCAGACATAGCAGAGCTCAGCACACAGTGGGTGCTCAATAAATGCTTGTTTCAGCTGCTAGGCCTATAACCCACGGAATGGTTGGAAGGGGCCGGCTCCAGCCACCCCACACACGGGAGAGAATTGGGGGTAAGGCACAACCTCTTTAAGATGCCTGTGCTTCCAGGAGGGAGAAGGAGGTTTGGGCTCCTCTCACTTGTGTGTGAATTAGCCTGGTCTCTTGGGGGGTAAGAGCCACACAAATGCAGCCCACCCTCAGGGGACTGCCAACAGGCCATGCAGCACTGGGCAGCCGGAAACCGTTCCTGGTTGCCGGTGTTTGTCCTTACCCCATGCATCTGCTGGGAGACAGCGCCAGGAAGCAGAGAGAGTCCTGCCTAATTTTATGAGGAATGGTTAGAAGAAATCTGTAGGTGATTTTATGGCCCAGTTTCCTTGAGTCATTGACTTAAAATCTGCTTTGCAAAATTTTTCAGATGTGGCTTCAAACTGACCCCGAGGCTTTTAGTTTTCTGTTAAAGTCTGTATCTGTGGCATTGGCCAAGTACCTGCTACAGGCCAGCTCCCAGTCCCCAAGGTGACAATGTGACACTTTGGCCACAGTCTACCCTAAGGTAGAGTTTCAGGCAGCAGGGACACGCAGGAAGGGAAGCCTGTTGGGGCAGCACGCCTATGTGGTGTAGGCATGGCTTGGCCTGAGGGATATCAGCCCAGAGCAACCAACAAAATAGTCCTTCTCATCCCACTGACAGCTGGTGGACAGAGGGAGTCACTCCTGAGGAACCTGCAGAGGCAGCATTTGGCCCAGACACCTGGAGGAGAGGAGACTGCTCAGTATTGCACGGACCAGTGCAGTATCAGAGTAGTAAACGCAGAGCACAAAGAACATGGTGGAGAATCAGCATATGGAGTTGCTGAATTCAGAGAGATGGAGGGGGGTGGGAGAGAGCTGGGCTCCAAAGCCGGGTGGTTCTTTTGGGTACCGGTGGAGCTCACAGACTTACATGGGGTTTTGTGTGCATTTGTGCCTCATAGTTGTTCTTGGGGCATGGACTCAGGTGCCCTCTCCGAGTCCCTCGGGCATTCCTTATGACGCCTGATGCCGAGGGCTCAGAGACAGAGTCAAGCTCTTGGGGGTGGGGGGGCAGGGGGAGACCACCAGAACTGGTCTCTGCCTGCAGGATCATGGGTGAAGAATGGCAAGGAGGGTGGCACAAGGGTGAATTGAGAAAACGGGGTGGCTGCTTGGTCCTGCTTGCTGGGCGTGAGTGTGCTAGTGTGGAGAGGGGGTGCCTGGGGACTTGGCAGCACAGGGCCTGGCCCAGCCGGCCCCTGCCCTCGCCTGGCTGTCCTACGGGGCCAGCTGCTCCCTGGCTGGCACTTGGCAGACCCTCCGCTCTGGCCATGCAGCCCTTCAGTGCCAGTGCCGCTGTGTGTCTGGCACAGCCGTGGCTGCTGTGCTCCCTGGAGCTGCGAAAGGGCCGGGGCTCGCTGCCTGCCGCGCTCATAGACTAATTACACGTCTTCCTGCGTGCCGAGTCACAGAGGGCGTTCGGGGAGGTGTTTGTGGGGCCTGTGAATCAGGGGCTCATGAGAAAAGTGGTGGCTGGCACAGCTGAGAAATTAGGGGCTTGGTGCCAGCGAGGCCCAGCCAGGGCCACTGCCCGGCCCCCCTCAGCTCCCCAGGGGCAGGGTCTGGCCAGCCCTGGGGCTGGACACACCCCTCAGCCCATACTTCCCTGCCGCTGCACACGCTGCTGCCTGTGCTCAGCCCCTCCTCGGGCGTCTGCTCCCCACATCCCAGGAGGCGGACCCCGTGCTGGGCACGGAGACCCACAGAAGACACGCTCCAGCCCAGGGCTCTTCCCCTCTGCCAGTCAAGTGGAAACCAAGGGCCCCTTACTAAGTCCACACTGTACTGTGTCTTATTAAATAAATACATCACGCCAGCACCACCACGTCTCCAAAAGAATAATGCTTTTTTGAATTCCAATTCAAGCTCACGGACACCTTGTTAAGAAGCCCTGCTCTAGCCTCTCCCCCAGGAGCCCACACAGACACAAATATACACAGACACACAACCACACGCCCAGGCACATGCCACCTCACACACGACCACATACAACCACACACGTGCAAACGTGTGCACGCAAACCTCTCCCACAGCCACAGCTGTCACACAGCCTCTCGCTCCTCACACGTGGACTAGAAGGGCCCCGCAGGTGTGGGGTGAGGAGGGTTAGGGTTAGTGACCTGAGGCCCTGCTCTCCCTGCCAGGACAAGGCAGTGCCCGCCCAGCGCCGCCAGCAGCCCCCGCCGCAGAGCGCAGGGTGGTCTGTCCTCGCGCCGCCTGTGGGGCTGCCCTACTCACCGCCTTCCTGTCCCCAGGGGCCACCAAAGACATGGGGAAGATGCTTGGAGGCGATGAGGAGAAGGACCCCGACGCGGCCAAGAAGGAGGAGGAGCGCCAGGAGGCGCTGCGGCAGGAGGAGGAGGAGCGCAAGGCCAAGTACGCCAAGATGGAGGCGGAGCGCGAGGTCATGAGACAGGGCATCCGCGACAAGGTGGGCGGGGAAGAGGGAGCCACGGGGTGGGCGGGGAGGGGCGACAAAGGTG
>JAQZBX010087221.1:0-12901 GCA_029593785.1 Cabassous unicinctus
TTAAATTTCCTCAGCCCCTTTTCAGATCTTTAACCCCTTGAAGAGGATGTTTAGGACTATGAATTTTAATGTCTCACTTTATATTCCTCTATAATTGAAAGACTATGTTGAATACGAGTTTTAAGTGCAGTAGAATTTTCCTTGGCTATTTGATAAGATATTTTATGAAGGCTTGCCCCCAAAGTTAGTAGCAGTAATATTCATAATACTTTTACAGTGATATTTACGAATGCAAAATTTTCTTTTTTCCTAGTTTTTTGAAATTATTTTGAGTAAGCATTGGGAAACAGCATGATTTTAAAGTCATGTTCTCATTTTTACAATTTTTAGCTAAAAATTAAACATTTTGGGGAACAAAGAGAATACCTTCTTTTTCCTCAATCCCCACTATGATGTTTTATTTTGCTCTTCTTTCCTACAATTTCGAGAATTTTGTTACATGGATTGAGAAGTAGAATATTTTACTGGGATGTACTTTGACTCCCTCACTCCCTAAAGAAATTAAACATGATTTTATAAAAAGAATTATATGAAAGGAAGATACCCTTTACCATAATTTTGTTTTGTCCTCTCCGTTCAGGGATAGGGACACTGGAATGTGCTTAATTGTTTGGTACATTTCCTGTACATACATATTTATCTGTCATATTATCTGAAATCAACTGAAGAGGGAATGCTTAGCAAAAAGAGAGGAAAGCAAATACAAGCTAAAAGTAAGATGCTTGCATCTTAATTTTAAGAGAACACAGAAAGCCAAATGCTTTCAGAAAAGGGCCCCTTCATGGAGTAATTTGCCTGGTATGGCATCACAGTTTGTTGTATAATTTCAGGCCTGTTACTATGGTAACCGCTTTAGTGTAGCAGTGATTGTTAATCAGGATTTGTCGTTATTTCCCTTTCATCACGAGGCTCTGTATCCTTACGGATTAAGTCACAGTTCTCATTGACAATGGCATAGATCAAACATTATTGCCAGCCATAAAATCCTGGGACGCCCTCCGTCATTTCTCCCACTTCCAGAGTCGTGAATGCAGGCTGAAGTCTAACTTTTACAAGGAAACCAAGGCTCCTCTTGGCCCCTTTGGTACCTGCCCTCGTGACAGGATTCCAAGTAGGGGAGAAGGAAGGCTGCTTTAATCCGAAACCCCCCTGTGCGAGTGGGAGAGGGGGCGTCACTGCATGTGATGGCAAACGACTCTGCAGCTAGAAATCCAGGCAGCAGGCTGCTTTAGTGTGGCCTCTCATTTCTTCTTCAATCCTTTTCTCTGTGTTTTAATATCAGGCGTTTAACGGCCCTCATTCTTGAGGACCCACTTGCCCTTGCTTACCAGCCGATTTTCCGGATTCCAATGTGAAGAGCATATCAAGACAGGGAGGCCAGGATGCTACCGCAGATGTAGAGGCTTTCTGTCCTAACTCGCACTGTGAGGCTCCCGAGAGAACAGTACCTGGGCGGGGCGGTCAGCAGCCCTCAGGTGCAGTGAGCAGGTTTGGTGGTGCCAGCCCTCCACTGCCCTTGGACAGTCAAGTGACAGCAAAGTGGAGCGCCGCAGCCCCAGCCCGAGTGCACAGCCCCGCCCGCGGGTGCTTTCTTACTGCACCTTTACCTGTGCTGGCTGGCAGGCACATGGCCTCCTGGCCCTGCCGCTCACGGTCGGGGACCTTGGCAAGGGTTTTAACCTCTCTCTGCTTTAGTATGTAGACAAGGGCCATAAGAGTACCTGCTAATGGTTGGGAGGCTTAAAGAAGCTAATATTGTAAAGTGCTCAGGCTAGTGACGGGCACGCTGCACGCGTTGTGTAGGTGTTTGTAAATAAGGGAAAATAAACAGCATTGCACTCACTTGTACTCAAAATATATTCAAGATTGAATTATCCAAATATGAGTAAGGTGTTGGAAACGGCGCGCCTCCCCTCCCCGCTCCTCCACCCCCTCTTCCCACTGCCTTTTCTCTTATGACATGTCTCTTCTTCATCTCTGCAATGTGCCCAGCCCCCACGTATAATTCTGATTGGCTAAATTAATTCTGCAGCATCCTGCTGTGAATAATTATGTTGATCCAGTGTGTATTCTGATGCCTTTTTTCCCTTTGACTAAATTATAATGTGGCAATTGCGGCTCACAGCTGGCTCATCAGAGGTGGGCAGTTTGGGAATTGGCACATCTGAATGTGCTTCTCTGTTAACTCTCTGCCCTGATTGCTTAAGACAAGACACATGTAAACCCCATGATTATTGCCATTTCTTTGGACTTTGCAAAGACTCTGCCTTTAAATATAAAGCTGCTGGGTTTGTTTTGGAGGAGGCGGGTGTTGTATGCGCCCCCTCCCCCAAGCCCCCTCCCCCTTTCCTTTCAGACAATAAATAGCTGTCAGGCTTATGTCAAGAATGAAATTATAGGTGCACGTGAGGCCTTGATTACATTGTTTTGGATAGATTGCTATTAGCATACTGAAATGAAGTCTAATTTTTCACTGACTGAGCTGAGTCCAAACTCAAGTGACAGAGGGAGGGGATACAGCTATAAGGAAAGAAATTCTGATGTGAGCACCTATTCTATATTGGGATACAGTTTCTCTTATTAAAGCAAACAAGATAAAATAATTAATGCATAGAATATTTTGTTGGAAAAGAAAGATCAATTGACAGAAGATGAAATAAGACATTTGGGCTAAATAAGATTCTTGTAAGATTATTCTGTGTAATTTTCAAGTGTATGTTGTCCATTTTAAGAAAGCATCTAGATTAGGATTATGCCTGGGTTTTAGCTGAAGAATGGATTGTCTTGATGTTTTATTTTATTTACTCTTGTATAATCCAGTTCATATTGTCACGTTTCCCACACATGCAGCCTCTGAAGATGCATGCTTATCATCATCTAATCTGCAGGGCAAGTGCCCTTGTTGTATTTTTGCTGTTTACAAATTCTGATGATGTGACTATGTTGCTTGTTTATTTTCAAAATCTTTCATTTAAAACCTCTTTTACAAGTAGTTTCCCTAAAATGTTTTAAGGAATGTTGTCCCATATGACGGTATGTGTTTTATTATAACTGCCCTTGCTTCCTGAGGTGGAAAGTTAAAAATTACACACACACATGCACACACACACACACACACACCCGTGAGTGTATACACATATAGACACTATAAAGATTTTTGGCATTGTATGTAACTTGAAAGATTATTCAACATCATTTTAAAAATCACTGTTATTAAAGGAAAATGTGGGGATTTAGTATGGTTGGGAGATGAGAAGACGGTATCTTCCAATTGAACTCTTGTAACAGTGGAGAAAATTGTAGACAGACCATATAGTTTCAGGACCTACTATGTGTAAGACACTGTGGTCACTGTGGGGCCAGATAGGTGAATTAGAAATGGTTCCTGCAACAATGGAGATGTGGTCTAGACTAGAAAAGAACACGCGTGCTCACACAACTAACACAGCAGGGGACGTGATGAGTGTGCTGAGGATGCAAAGAACGTGGACTGAGAGGGAGAAGCCATGCTTGCTTCGGCTCCACACACACACCCCCCCCCCGCCCCCCCAGCTATTCAGGAGATGAAGAGGTGAGTTGAGAAAAGATGAAGGTTTAAAGGAGGAGCTTGAATTTGAAGCAGACTTTGAAGGATGGGGAGAATTTTAGACATAGAAATGGAAGAAAAATATCCTGAGCAGAGCGAAGCACATGAGCCAAAGCAGGGAGGCAGACCAGTGAGTGGTCTGGTTAGGCTGGAGCTTCTCAGCCCTGCCTGACACCTGCACCCAGGGGAGTGGGTACCGCAAATGATTGCCACTGGAATCCTGTAGAGACGGAGTAGACTCGCGGTTGCCTTGGGTTGCTGGGAGAGCTGGGGGAAGATGAGGAGTGACTGCTAATGATCCCAAGCAGAAGCAGGCTCTTTTCTCCCTATGTGTCTCTGAAGCCGATTCCTGAGACACTGGGGTTTCAAAGAGACAGTTTCTTGGTTGCTCAAACAAAGGAAGTCATTCGCCTTAGGTGGCCCCAGACTGCCTCCTTGATCTGCAGAAATTCTAGTATTTTATAACACTGGGGTGCCAATGAATAACTGGGGTGCAGCTGGACACAGGTTCCCTCATAATAAACGTTAAGGGGCTGAACAAGATAGGGGTGGGTGCCAAGCCAGGGTGAGTCACAAAGCTGCAGTCACGACCAGAGATCAGGGTCCTGGGATAGGAAAGTACAGCCAGTCACAGGGCTTTCCGGATGAATATTACACGGGAGGGTGGAGCGGTTACCATCCCAATAGGCAGCACGCAGGGGTGAGCCTGCTCCGCAGCCTGGGATCACCACCACGAGGCGCGGCGTGCGAGGGCGTGCGTCTGGATTTCCAGGTGACATTCGTGGTCTCTGGGCCTACCTTCCTCACGTAACCTACCAGCCCCGGACTGCCCTCCCCGCTGCCGCAGCGCCTTTGCGCTCCAAGCCCACGTGCGCCCCGCCGCCATGTTTACCTGTGTCAACCTAGCCCTCTGCTCACGGTCACTCGTTTACCGTAAGCTTGAGACTGAGGTGAGCTGTGCTGCCCGCAGCCGGGTGCGGTGCGTGGGGAAAAGCGCCTGCTCCGCCCCCGCGTCGGGGCTGCCCCGCACCGGCTCCTGGGGGCGCCTCTTTCTTCCGCCGCCGCTGCCCTGGGGTTCTCGCCCCGCGGGCACAGAGCAGAGACCAGCGCGGAAGAGCGGGCTGCGTGTTGCTGGCAGCAGCGCCTGCGTGCCTCCTGGGACCCGGGGAGCCTTCGGCCGCCCACTCTGCTCGGCAGGCCCGCGCTGGGAGGTACTTGATTTCCAGGACCCAGTGGAGGTGGGAATGGGGCCTGACCTCTGAGGAGACCCTGTCTGTAATACAGCGGTCTTATTGAACTGGCATGCGGAACTTAGAAAATTAAGCCTACAGTGTTCATGATTACCTCATGAGTTGATTTTGGGGGGCGGGCGGTGTAAAGAAAGGAGTTTAAAAATACACTGAGGTTTTGACAGCTTCGTCTGTCAGTTTGCAAATAGTGATGCTCAGCCCACTGGTAAGTGCCGCATGTTTTTCTACTGACTTCAGTTAAACCACTTTGGGAGGCTTTACCACTCGTGCATGGTGATTCCTCTGATGGGCTGAGGAAGAGAGTGCTCTAAGGATACGGGAACCCTTTAATCAGAAGCTTCAGTCTGATACTGCAGGAATTCTGAAAGCAGGCTGAAAATGCAGAAAGGCCGGCTGAGTGAGTCATCTGACAAATGGAATGAGATGTGGCTTTTAGGATGTCCTTTGTGCTTATGGCTTCTTTTCACATTGAAGGAAGTGGAGGAGGCAGAGATGCTGCTAATTCCATCTGTGGAGGAAGTGAAACAAGGCTTTAGTGCAGCCAGCTCAGAGCAAAGACTAAAGCAACTTTAGAGAGAAATCAGTCCGTCATATTTGTACAAATATATGTACTCAGTGATAATTACCACAGTCATTGTTTACTAATGCTACAATATATTAATTATCTATTCAATGAGAATTAAATACGTAACTCTAAACATCATCCCCAAACCAATTACCTTTTATCAATTGAAACAAACCAATTAAAAATTTCAAGATGCAACCATGTAATCAGCAGCTTAATACATGTTAATTATGACCAAAATTTCAATTAATGTGTTAATATATGACCTCAAATCTCTAGAAACAAGCAACAAAAAAGGCAGCCTCACATAGCAATTATGGCCTAATTTGACTGACAGGTATCTGTGAGTTTGCTTTTGTGTCTGACTTGGTAATTTGACTTATAGCAAAAAATCAGCCCATTCTCTGTTCTGAAGCCGAGGCATAGAGTGCGCAGGGTTTTAAGTACAGCCCTCCTCTGTTCATCCCCTGGGTCCTCTTCCCACACTGCGCTGTCACTTGGGTCCCTTAGAGCATCGTTTCAGTTGTCCCGTGAACCTGTTGGAAGGGGTAGCACAGCCGATGGTCTCTCTGTGTCATGGACAGGTAAGGTGTAGAGTGGGCAGGTTCATGTCACTGACTGCGCACAGCTGGTGGAGGTGGTTTTAAGGAGTCCAGATTGGTGTGTGCGTGCCTGTGTGTGTGCGGGGCGGGAGGGGAAGGCATTGTAATTCATAACTTACCTTTGTTCCTTGCGGGAGCCCTGTGAGGAGGAGTCGTGCCTGCTGGTGGGGATCCAGGAGAGGCTCCATGGAGGAGGCGCAGTAGATGGGAAGGGTTTTGACTGAAAGACATAGGGGTGGAGAACATTCCAGCCCAAGGAAGGTAACCCCTTGGATGAATGCTTGGACGGGGTCAGGCCACAAGTCTGGCTCGAGTTTAGGATTGTTGGGGAAAAGCAATGGTGAGGTTAGAATGGGAGGAATGAGCCTGTCCACCTCATTACTTACTCTGCATGTCCCACTCAACGAGGAGGCCATGCTCCCACCCTAAGTAGAAGACGAGGCCACGAAGAAGGTTAGAACCCTTAACTCAGCTTCACAGTATCAATGTCCCATCACTTGACCCGTATTTTTGTGGCTCGTTATGGCCAATTTGTTGTGAGCCTATGCTTTGTTCAAAAGAAAATTGGGAGTACTTCTAAAATAGTTCATTGTTTTAATTTGTACATACCTCTGCTCTGAAACATGGGGCAATTAATTGCACTGGCAATTTTACCATGTTCAGTTAAGTTGTGACATATTTTTGGTGTGTAGTGAAATGGAAAATCCTCTTGATAATTTAGCAAATTGGACTTCAGCTTGAAAAGGATAGATAGAGAATAGAACTCTCTATGTATAAATATATAAAAATGTATACATATAAATATTATGTATAAATATATATACATACACATACATTGACACATATATGCATATGTGTGTATATAAATAAATAAAATTGAATTGAGTCATAAAAGTATGAATATATCAAATGTAAAATCTACTAGAGAAGGAGTTTGTTTTTATGACTCAGAAGAGATATGTAATAAAGAGGTATTTTTAAGACCAAGAACTAGTGTGTGTCAATTTCTTTTTGCCTAATTCCTCATTTTCTTGACAGGAAGATGAGTCACTGGATTTGAATCATAAGGCTGTAAAGAATCCTGGACAAAATTATTTCAGACTGGATATTTAGAAACATCAGCTAAATCAGTGATTGGATATCTAGATGGATTGGGGAATCATCAAAGCGAACATTTTTTTAATTTTTTAGAGACTTTGTATCTCCTGCTAAGTACAGAAACAATTTTTAGCAAAAATTATTAAGAAAGAAGTAATGCTATACATTCTGAAGGAGGTAGTTAAAATGAGTGAAGCATCTTACTCAGAGCATCAAAAAGCAGGAGACTAAGAAATTGAGACGGCCAGATTATTGTGAAGTCCAGACATTCTGATGAGGGAGAAGGTGAGAGAAGACGGTACCTAGTCTTCCTTCAATTAAACCTTTCACCATGCCCTTCCACCATCACCAATTTTCTTCTAATTACTTATCCTGTATCCTTCTCACGTACTGCATGCATTTTTCCATTCACCTACTTGTTCACCCAGCCTACTTTTACTCCCTCACATGTAGTCTTCCTTTGCCCTAGGAGAATACTCGCACCACCATCTTTCTTCTGCTTCAGCCTTCAAGTCTCTCCACCCCCCCCCCCCGCCCCTTTTTAAGACTGACTGTGGTATAAGATCAACAGTTGGGATGGATTTTAGTGATTTTTTTCCCCCTAAACATTAGGGTT
Organism: Cabassous unicinctus; assembly: GCA_029593785.1. Lineage (NCBI taxonomy): Eukaryota > Metazoa > Chordata > Mammalia > Cingulata > Chlamyphoridae > Cabassous > Cabassous unicinctus. The sequence goes on from JAQZBX010087221.1 coordinate 7,718, forward strand.
ATTGATGTTGATCACTTCCCAAAGCAAAAACAGAGCAGTGCAGGTGAGGATATTTTTTCTCCTTTTTTCTTTTTTTCAATTATTATTTTTAAAGAAGCTTTAGATTACATAAATGTTACATTGAAAGCATAGGGGATTCTCTATCTCATACCCTCCTACTCCCACACTTTCCCACATTAACAACATCTTTCATTAGTGTGGTATATTTGTTACGGTTGATGAACACATATTGAAGCATTGCTACTAACCATGGTCTATAGTTTACATTATGGATTACACTTTGCACTGCATGATTTTATAGGTTTTGACAAAATATAATGGCCTGTATCTGTTATTGCAATGTCATGCAGAACAATTCCAATGTTCCTTAAATGCCCCATGTTCCACCTATTCTTCTCTCTTCCTCCCCTCAGAATCTCTGGTGACCACGCCTTTATTTCAAGTTCTTCCATTACTGGAATAATAAGTCTACTTTAGTCCATAGTTGCATTCCCCCCCTTATGTTTGTTCATTCCTCAATCTTGAGGAATTTGAGATGGTGATGCCACTCTGCTTCTAGTTGAGAAGGGGCTTAGATCCCATGGGGCAGATGGGTGGAACTCCCTTGCTTTCAATTGTAGATACTCTGTTTTTTGGGATGGGCATTGTCCATCATCATCCTTTTGTTAGTTGTTCTGGGTGGGTTGGATGAATTGGAGAGTAAGTGTTGGCTGCAACTCTGCTGAGATTCAGGGCTCAACTGGTGTGTGAACAGCCAGAAGATTTAAGTCTCCGGGTCATATATTTAATGTGTATAATGCTAATTATAGATTCAAATAAATGGGATAGAAGAACCATGTGTAGGAAGATTATAAATGAGTCTAACTCTGATCATTGGGAAGATAGGTTATCATGTATTTCAAGGTAAGGCCCATTGACAGGGTGCTGAATTCCTGGGGTTGTCTGTCCTGCCTGTAGTGTCCAGATGTCTCTAGAGCCCTCAGGAGCCCCCTTGCTTGAGGCACTGTTTACTGAGGCAGTTGGTGAGATCCTTCTAAGATGTGCATAAGCATAATCTCTGGAATGACCTCCTGACATACTTTGAAATCCATTAGCCATAAAAACTCATTTGTATTTTATATTTGCCCCTTTTGATCAAGGTCTTTTTCCATATGCATCGCTAGTTGTCACTTGGTAATAATCCCTTGGTGCCAGGGAGGCTCATCCCTGGGAGTCATGTCCCATGCCGAGGATCAGGTAGTGAGTTTATATGCTGAGTTTGGCTTAGAGAGGGGCCATATTACAGCAACAAGGAGACTTTCAGGAGGTAACTTTTGGACAATATATAATACTAAGCTAAGTTTCAATTTCATAAGAACAAGGTTCAATATCAAGGCCTGGCATATTGGTCTGTCCTCCTCCACTAGGCACTGCCTATGTACTCTAGGGATTCTTGTCACTCTAGTAGAGAATTTAGCAGGACTCCCCAGCATGGGAATTCAATTTCTTTTGGTTATTGTGTGGGTCTCCATCCACCAAGACAGCACCCCATGACCACTTGAACACATTCCTATTCCATAGAGGCACGCTCCAGGTGTCCCCGTCCCCACACATCCCCCCACCACCGACACCCTGTACCAGTGATCAGGTTAGGATATTGACCACCATGAAGTGCATTGGCTGCTCTTCCATGTTGCCTTTTCATAATGAAGAGTGTGCTATTTTGTTACTAAATATGCTTCTGGAATAAACAAGTAAAACAGATTTAGAAAAATTTCTAGAAGATAACATGAAGTTGGTTTTAGAATCTTGTATTCACAAATCAACTTAAAACACATTTTTTATGATCAAGATTTTAGAATATTTCTTGTTGATATCACTAATTAAAAATGGTCTAGTGTTTAACATCATAGAGGAAACAATCACAACAATGGTATATTTGACAACATTTGACAATTTTTATGTGGATATTCACTGCCTTGTAGTCAAAGTTTAAATAGAAACCACTTTGGACTTGGACTGAGAAATCTGTGCTTTTATAGGTAGTAATAGAGGAGAGGAAATAAAATAGTCTAGGACCCTCAACTCATAATATATGTTATATTTGTTGAAATTACAATGTAAGGAGGCAAAACATACTCATGAACTAAATCTGTATGGGTGGGGATGCTTGTTTGAGGACATTATAAAGGAATAGCTGTCAAAAATACTTAAAATTCTTACCAAGATTACAGTAGATGTGACCACCTGATTAAAAATACTAGCTAAAAAGATATGACCAAAATCTGCTTCAATTAGTTGAAAGCCTCAAGGCCGTATTTGTGTTTTGAAGGAACAGTAAAATTCCATTTTAAATGGAACAATTTTACTTACATCTTGTGAAATAATGTTAAAGCATGGGTCAAGTATTTAATTGTTTGAAAGCCATCCTAAGAAAATTCCATATAAATTCAGAAAGATTTTAATTTTTTCCCTTGGAAATAGTGATCTATTGTTTCTGTGGAAATTGGAACCATGGTCTTTAAATGCTTTCTAATGTTGATTCACAAAAGATTAACATTACCTATTTAAATACCACAGATACTGTAAATTTAATGTGAAGGCTAATTCTAATAGCTAGAATTCAATTCTTATATACATATAGTTTTGGGATGTTTTGCATTCACATTTTGAGGGAACAAGCTAATTTTATGATTCACAGAATCATTACAAAAATATTTTTATTCTAAGCTTGCCAAAGAGCTCTGTATTTAAAAAATTATGCTCACATTAGATATAGCCTAATGACAAAAGGAGCTTATAAAGAAACATGAACTTTTTAAAAGTAGGCTTGTATTGGTAGGGATATTGGGGATGGAATTCTGAAACTATCTTGTGTCTCTAGGAGAGAACAAATGAGTAAATACAGCGATGTTTTGGAAACCAGAATTTTCACTCAGGAAGGAGGATGGGCACAGATGTGGAGAAGGGGAACATGAGGAAGGATCTCATGGTATTGGATTTGAGTTGAAAATAGCAGGATGAACTCATGGTGAAAAACAAAACAAAACAAAAAACAATACACACAGATGCACTTCCCAATTGCGTCCACTGAAAGCTGGGCTTGGTTTCAAAATTCCATTTTCTGCTGAAAGAAACCACTGGTGAGCCTGAGGCATTTTGCTGTACCAAGAATCAAGGAAGTGCTCAATGGCGTCACGTTGAAGAGCTGGCTCGTAGGAACTCTTACGCCAGTCTTGGAGTATCAGAAAGAATATTGGTGGCCATGGATTATAGCACATAAAATTAAAAAAAATTTCACAAGTCTACAGTGATGAGAGAAGGCAAGAAAGTATGGAGAGAAGCTCTACTTTACAGAAGAATGTCAGATAGCAAATATAGAGGGAATTATAGATTAAAAAAATCATCTGTTTGTATCCCCCAAATAATAATGGACGCTAAACTATTGGGTGAAAGGTTGTTGACGTTAGAGAACAGGATTTCTAATGTTCCCTAGCTATCACCCCACAGATTACTCAAGGGAAAGATGTGCCTTTGCCACAGAAAGATGGGCAGTCACTGTCTGGACCAGACAGAGAAGCTTGGCATCACTTACAACGGGGAGTCGTGTGTGATGCACTGAGCGGTCCAGGACCCCCAGGACAGCTGGCCTGGGCTCTTCAGAGGAGCTGGCGTCACAAAGATCTGAGGGAAGTGCAGGGGCTGCTTCAGATGGGGGCGGGGGGAGCTGCCGTGAGTAAAACTTCAGTGGATTCTGTATACAAACAAACAAAAAAGGGCATTTTAAAGACAGCTGGGATATTTGAGTCTGAACTGTCTGTTGGAGGATGATATTGAATTGAGGTTCATTTTTAAAAAGGAGTGTTTGGGTAGGAGAGGGACCTTCTTACTGAGAAGAAAGAAGAAGAAATATTTAAGGTGAAGTTTTTTTTATGGCTAAGCCACTTTTGGATAGTTTGGTGAAAGGAAGGCACAGGTGTGTGTGTGAGAGAGATGGAATGGGTTGGTAAAATGTTAGCTGGTGAATCAAGGTGAGGATTATATGAGTGTTCATTGCGCTATTGTTTCAGCATTTCTATAGGTTTGAAAATTTTCAAAATAAACGATTTTTTTAAAAAGTTGGAAAGTATGCCCCATTCATCTCTGTTTTCATATGGATACATTAAGATATGGTGCTAGGGCAGAAAATGTGGAATGGAAAATGTGGGCGTTGATGCATTTATATTGTGGTGATGGAGTGTAGTGCCCTGGTAATGCAGTTATACTTTCTTCTTCTGGTTCTGTATCAGTAAGTTTAATGCCTTACGAATTAGAAGATTCTTTACATACTATATCAAAATGGATTTTACATTTTCCACAATGAATTGTGGTAAAATAACAAGGGAATTAATAATGATATCTATCATTTCTTGAATGCCTACTATGTGCTTGGCACTGTGCTATGTTTTTTATTAAAATTGTCTCCATTCTTCATTATCTTCACAGTACCATGAGAAAACAGGCTCAAAATCAGTTCTGTCTGACTCTAGCTTTTTACATAGTCATCCGATGACATCATGCTGTCCATACTGGAAAATAAACTATTTTAAAAGAGTTTCCAAAAGGATTGCATTTTTGTGGGAATCCATGTAGTAAAATCAAGTTATTACTACTCTGCATGTATAATATTTAAGTGTGAAAAGCAGATGATGGAAATGGAATTGTACTGGGATTAAGTCCCGGGCTTCTAGTTCCAGCCACTGTCTAGCCATATGACCTGGGGTCCTTACACTTCTAGAATGTAATCGTTGGTTGGTCTGCTTGGGATCTCAGTTAATTTGAAGAGTTAAAATAGCACGACACTTTCAAATAATTAAGAGATCACTGCGGCAAAAGCAAAGTCTGGGAGCGGGGGCGAGTGAGAGGGTTTGGGATTGTGGTGATAAGAGCTGAGGGTGGAGAGGAGGCAGGGGCCAGGACCTTATAAGCCACGTGTGGAGTTCTGACTTGAACATGACGGCAACGGAGAGGACTTGTAGGTTTTTTTGTTTTCACTCTAAAAAATTTAATAGTAATCCTTTAATAACATCATATGTTAGAGTCAAAGCCAAATTTCCTAGATTTATACTTTGTTCAGATCAGAAACTAAAAGAGGTCCATACATTGCAATTGGTTGACAAGTCTCTTGGATCTCGCACTTCTTTTCTTTTCTTTTTTTTTTTTTTT
>JAQZBX010087222.1:0-12900 GCA_029593785.1 Cabassous unicinctus
GAGCCACATCCGCCCCCTGGGAAGGATTTTTAATTCAAGCCAAAGATGTCTCTCAACTTGGAGATTCAGCCCTCAACAGCACCTCAAATCTGCTATGGCTCTGCAGGGCAGCAGCAAAAATGTTCCCTGTATAATAGATAAAAATTTCATCCAAAAAAATAAAATAAAGATTTCTGCACCCCCTCCCCACAAACACTAGCTCCTATCCTAAAGTTAACACAGTGTTTGTGCTGTTAATACCTGAACATATACTGAACTGGAAACTTAGATCCAAAAGACTGAAACTGAATCTCCACCCCAAAACCCAAACAAAAAAATAATGCTTTGAGTAATAATAATTTGAATAATTTGAGGTTTATGGCATATCATTTAGGTCAACATATACGAGGAGAAAAGGGAAGAGGAAATAGGAGATGTCAGTGGAAAGCTGAGTGACAGAACGCAGTCTGGGCAGATGTTTATATAAGAAATGTAGTGGAACATCAGGGAGAGCTCCATATGGATTCATGTGCGCGTGTCTGGAGGCGCCAGATCCCTTCATGGCAGAGCCAAGCACAGGGAATGGAGGGAGAAGGCCATGCCTGTCTTTCCAGTTTCAGAAGCTCAACGGTCAAAGACGAGAGTGGCGTCTGGCGGGATGATGCCCGGGCGCCCAGGGGAACCGTAGGCGTAGTTTGGGGAGATAATTTGGCTCTCTGACCCACGCTCATTTGGGCAATCACTTCTTCCCAGCCACGGATCACCTCCTACTTGCCTAGGCTTGTTTCTGTCCCGAGAGGAATCAAATTTCTTTCCATCTCCAAGCATTCCTGTGCAGTGCACCACGCAGGTCTGGCCACTCCTCGGGAAGGCATGCCCGTCTCCGGGGGAGATGATCTCCACCTGCACTGGACCCGGCAGCAGCTGCGCAGCTCTGCCTCCTCCCTCCTCGCCTGTATTAGTTTTTGACGCCTAAAAGTACACTATTCTTCCACAGCAGTCCTCAGTGTTTAGTAATAAAATACATATGTATGCAACAACTCTTTGAAATTCTCTCAGCAAAGATGGTCTACACGGGACATTCTTTATAAATCCCCAAATAACTTTTTTTTTTTTTTTTTGCACGTGAGTGCAATTTGTTTTCTGCCACAATCAGTTGGTCATTCAGGAACTGCATTATGGAGAATTGATATGTGAGGAATTGGTCTGCTCTTAGTTAATCGCTCGGAGATTTGAAATGAAATTTAAGGTTGAGAAAGAGATAAATGCTCTTTTAACATACCAAGGATTAAACGTATATTGAGGGATGGGGTTTGGGAGGGTGGATAGTTGTAGGTTTGATGATGGCTATTGGCAGATAGTCCTTACAAAGTAAGATATATGAGTTAAAATATATTCAATATTACACAAAGAAAACCAGAAAACCAGAAGGTTTACAAAAGTATGGTGTCACATAGGGTGCATTAGACTTGCCTGCCAGTTCCAGTTCCAGGGTAACCCATCCTCCCCATGGCCTTAGTCATAAGACCTGACTCTGTGATTGCTCCTTTCTAGGTTAGTTATGATGGATGACTTAGGGGGTTGACTTATAAAATTAAGTTGGGCCAATTAGACACTGACTTTTTGGGGGGCTGGGGGAATCTTGCCTTGGGAGACTGAGAGAGCAGGATAGTTGGCAGTGGGGCGTAAGTCAAAGGTGTATTGAGAATTATGGTGAGAAGGGGACTATGGCAGCCAGGTTGGACTAGTACAAAATGAAGCACAGGTTAGTAGAGAGAGCAGAAAAAAGGAGCAATGTGCTGAGAGAAGCAGTTATGCCATAACTGTGCCATTCCTGGGAAACCTGGGGTGCTTTTGTTTCCTAATGGCTTTCCAGCTGCAATTCCATGAGGCCAGGCTATCTATCCAGGGATGGACAAAAACAGGTAAGTACCCCAAGTGGGTCAGTGATTTGGCACCATTTCAAAAATAATATTATTTAAATGTTCTACATTTATTTATTTAGAGAGTAAAGGGAAAGGCTAATTTCCTAATGTTAACAAGAAAGGATTTATTACACGCACTTATTACTTGGGAATTCCTGAACCAGACAATATCACTGGAAAATATTAAATGATTTAAAACTCACATAGTAGGGAAGCGGGTGTGGCTCAGTGGATAGAGCCCCCGTTTACCATATGGGAGGCCCGGGTTCGCGTCCCGAAGCCTCCTTGTGAGGGCAGGCCGGCTCGCTCGGCGCCGTGGGCTGATGCGGCAAGACCTCACAGCAAGGGGGAGATAAGCAGACACAGAGAAGACACGCAGCAAATGGACACAGCAGCACAAGCAGCAAGGGGGGGCGATAAATAAAATAAAATAAAATAAATCTTTAAAAAACAACAACAACAAAACTCACATAGTAAAATCAACTATGCCATACATTCATTGGGTTCTGACTTTCTGTTCACTGTGGTAGTTGACTTAGGTACGTGTCAACTGGCTATTTCCAGCATTGGTAGCTTTGCATGCAGGCACATAGACACATTTTTTAAAAATCCTACAATAAATGTTCTTGTACATGTATCTGTGACTAGATTAATAGTTATTCCTTGATTCTTAGCATTAATTTTTCTGGGTAAAATGATAGGAACAATTTTTTTTTTTTTTTTTTAGGTACCAGGGGCTGGGGATTGAACCCGGGACCTCGTATGTGGGAAGCTGGCGCTCAACCACTGAGCCACATCGACTCCCCTCAGCTGGCTTTTCCATTTGTTTTGCTTGTTGTTAGTGTTTTGTTTTATCAGGAGGCACCGGGAACTGAACCTGGGACCTCCCATATGGGAGGCGAGAGCTCAACTGCTTAAACTACATCTGCTCCCTATAGGAACATTTTTAAGGCTATTGGTACATATTGCCAAGTAGCTTTAGACAAAACAAAAATAAAGGACTAGAGTTTTTAAAATGAAGAATGAAAACCAATTAAAGTGAAGAAAGAAACCATATCCTTTCCTACTGGGAGTAGATGACAGTGCCCGGCTTGCATCTACTTTGCAGAGCTGATGACGTTTTCAACAACTGACAATTTGGTAGGCAAACCAACCAACCAACCAGCAAACAGAAAACAAAAACCCATGGTATTTAGTAGCTATGATTGCATGTCTCTGTTTATCGTGAGGTTGAACATGAGTGCTCTGCTCCTCCTGAAGTCAGCCATCCTGAGAGCAGGAATATTTTGGTTTTGGTTACCATTATAGGAACCCTATTGTAATCCCTCACTTCTCTTTTTAAAAAAATTATTCTAATAAAAATCATACAAAAGCTCACTGTACAGCAGGCAGTTCAGAAGTGTGTAAGTGAAAGGGTAAAGCCCCTTTCTTTTGATACAGCTGAGCTCACGCTATTACTGTTCTGCAAATTGCATTTTTCTTTTCAACATGTTTTTTTACAGTCAGTATGTATATAAAATTATATGGCATTTCATTAAAATTTAGGAAACCTGTCCTCAGTGAAGGAATTTTAGGTTGCTTCCAATTTTTTTTTTTTTTTAATCACAGTAAACAACTTGATCACAAATGGGCTTACCTTGGACTGTGGAATTCATGCAGTCCACACCTGGCCCTGCCTTCCCTGCTCACTGCTGTATCCCTGACATGGAGCACCATGCCTGGCTCAGAGCAGACCCTCAGAACATGTCTTCTGACTGACTGATTGAATGAACGAATGCTTGGGAAGTCCTCTGCGAGTACATCTGTAAGAATACTTCTCTCAGAAGTAGTTAAGCATCTTTCCCTAGTCCATGCCTCTTCTGAAGCAGCTTGAGTCTATTTCTACTCATTGAAATCAACACATATTTCAACAGGAAGCCTCCCTGGAGCTGGCTTGACTATTTAAAGTTATAAATTCACACCATATCAAGTCGGTTTTCCACTTCATTAATTTCATATTTAGCTTTGTTTCAATGTTACACTTTTGTCAAAGTTCGCAACCAGAAGCTGCATGTGTAATCTATTTTCTGTATTTGTGGTCAGAAAAATTTTGTTAGCATCTCAATAGGCAAAGGACATGGAAAAACAATTCACAGAGTAAAAGTATAAATAGCCTATAAACACAGGAAAGTGAAATTCATTCGTTAATTTAATTACTAGATTTTTATTAAATGTCTCCTGCATGCCAAGCACTGTTGTAGGCATTGAAGATATAATGGTAATCAAAAACAGAGTATTACTGTTCTCAAGAGGACAAAAGCCCCCATGTTCCACCTCACAAGGAAACAAAGACAAACACCTTTTCTTTTTATCTACAAAATTCTCACTTGCTGTAAACTTTGTCAGTTCTGCAAAGATGAGATGAGCACTATCATAGACTCCTGGTGGGAAAGGGGTGTGGTTCTGTTATTCTTTTTTATATATATTTTTTGAGGTACCAGGGCAGGGGATTGAACCCAGGACCTCATATGTGGGAAGCTGGCGCTCAACCACTGAACTACATCAGCTACCCCGCGTTGGTTTATTGCATTTGTTTGCTTGTTGTTTGTTTTGTTTTTAGGAGGTACGTGGGATCGAACCCAGGACCTTGTATGTGGGAAGCAGGCACTCAATCGCTTGAGCTACATCTGCTCCCTATTCATTTTAATTTGTTTTTATTTTTGTATATTTAAGAAAGTCTATTCTATTGTTTGATTTGTCTTAAGCAATTTGGCAATATGTGCCAATAGCCTTTAAAATGTTCCCATCATTTCAGCCAGTAAATCTAGTGCTAAGAATCTATCAAGGAATAATCATTAATGTAGCCACATATTTATGCACAAGAACATTTACTATAGGGTTTTTATAATAACAAAACATTGGAAGTAACCTAAATGAGAGTAAGAAAATAATTAATTGGACCATAAAGCTATATCTGTATCTATATCTTATCTATATCTATACCATACCCATACCTGTACCTTTGTCTGTATCTCTATCTCTATCTAACTGGAAAGAAATTCACCCAAAATATTAGCATGATTATAACTGGATTAGAGAATTGTGGATGATTTTTATTTTGAGCTTTATAATCTTCTTCATTTTCCAAAGTTTCATAATGTGTCTATGTATATACATTATACACACAAACACACATACATATATACACACATAAAACTTTTATAATCAGAAACATTTAAAGCTTGTTGGGGGGCATTGCTCTACCATTACTTTGTGCCTTCTATTTACAATCTTTTATAAGAAATTTATTTTAGAAATAAAATAGCTTCCTGCTGTGCTTCATTTTGAATATAATCTTATCTATACACCAATCCTATTTTCTTTCTTTTTTTTTCGGTTAAGGAATTCAAGAGCCAAATCTGAAACTTAAGCCCAGCTTCTATGTTGAGTCTAATTTCAGTTCAGTTATAATCTCTTCTTAAGACTTAATTTTCTATTTATATATTTCCAAAGGGTGTTCTTAGCCTTCTCAAACTCCTTGGTGAGTAAAAATAAAGACATGAATGATGGTAGAATGCTGCTCTTTTCGTGCAGAAGCCCTTGGTCTAGTAGGGGCAACTGCTTTGGCTGCCTATGCTCTACCCAATCTCTCGAGGGGAAAACATGTAAGCAATGGTTGTCATGGGAAGCATTCTGTTGTTCTCATCCTGTACTCAATTATCACTAGCTTCAGCAGGGAGTCTTCTCCCCCTTTCAAGTCTCCCCTTCTCTCTTTTGGGGCAACTATAACATTGTACTCCCAGTAGAGGCCAGCAGGGTCTGTTTCAACACTTCTGGTTCTGCCAGAACACATTCTCCTGAATGCAGACAATAATGGCTCCTGGAAATTTTATGCCCAGGTTGTTGATTCTTTCACTATCCCCTTCTTGGCACTCTTCCAGGCCCTACAGATGACACATCTCTACACACACATACATTACCTCCACAGGTTTCTGCCCATGCCCCCACAGACAGTCCAATTCAGCAGTCCCCCTCCCATAAATGCCCATATTCACATGAATAAATACTTCCACTCACCATGAAGGTTGTGGTCCTTTAAAATTATTGCTGAAGTAATTACATTTAAGAGTGAAGACGCATCTTTTCTTAGAATAATTAGAACTACTGAAGTGAAGGCTAAATCTCTCCCTCCCACTCTAGTCCTGAGGTAAGTTCACATCACAGATTTCGAACCCACCCCCCACCCAAGGCACATCCAATACATGAGGCACTGGTCCACCTTTCAGGAAGGAGTGGGTATTTCAGAGCTCAAGGCAGGGTTAAGATTAACATCTGTATATTCTTGTCTTTATGCAAAACAACGTTTTGGAGATGCCAAATCCTGTTAGTTAACACGTGTAGTTGAAAAACCTGTTATGTTCTGTTTTCTTCTCCCCTTAAATGCCGAATTCTTGAAATAGGTTTGGACCACACAGGCAGCCCTCAAATGACAAACACGTTAAGATCCAACAAGTGACTTCATATGCTGGTTTGAGTTTTCCCACAGAAGCAATGTCTTATGAATTATTTGCCCCTGGCTAGTCAATTTATAATGTGTCTTAAAAACTGTAAATTTATGTTAAAAATTGTTTGAAATATGCTTTGAATGAGCTAACCAGAAAAAGGATATAGTTGAATGACTTGAAAAATATATTTCTTGAATGTTGAATTTTTAAAAGAAGGTTTACTTGGAGAAAAATGAATAGGTAACCAGTGTCTATTGTGGAGCTTCCAAAGAAAGGTCTGAGCATTCAGAGGTTAATGGCAAGGTTCTTTTTATTCCTTTTGATGTATCTTCATATTGGATATTTAAAGAAACCCAGTCTTTGATTTTGTCTCATTTCACTTTAAAATATGTCTTTCATTTTTCTAGGTACAAAGTTCTTATCCCTACACTTATGTGTGTTTAGTGTGTTTAGCATTTGTATTATTGTTGTGGCCATTAAAATTTGGATCACCAGTGAAGGAAAAAAAGAGAAAAAGGAATCAGGATTTCTAAAAGTCACTTACCAAAATGAAGGCTAGAGAGAGGAAGGGAAATTGGCTCTGGTGAGTACTGGAGAGTATTTCATATGAGGTGGGGTTAAATGGGTTCTGAGAGGAGAAAGGAACAGAGGGTTTGTCCATGAGTCCTCTGAGGGGGGATAAGGAAGGGGAAACACATTAAGTGCTCTGTTCTAGCCATTGTGTGTGCAACTGACACCATGCGCCATAGTTAAGGGATTCACAAAGCCAAAGGGCCTGAAAGTGGAATAAACTTTACTTTTCTACAATTGAATGTAAATCAAGAAGAGCCATTTTGACTAACGGCAGATAAACTTTTTCCAGATGTTTTCAAGTGTTCCCTGACTAATCCAGCGATTCTTTTTTCAGTCAAATCCTAGTATTAATATCTCTCATAGTAATAATTCACAAACACCATCTAGGCATTCACATTTCCCCCTTCTTTCTCCTTTCCCACTGTCTCCTGCACCTACCTCCTGATGGAACAGTTTTCATGGTGGAGCTTGAATGTGAGAGAGAGAGGGTCTGGTTTTGTGTGTATGTTTAAATACATATGTGTTTGACACATGTGGGGTATTTGTGCTATGGGGGGCACATGTAGGGGTGTGTGGTGTGTGGGACACAGATGGGGTATATGTGGTTTGGGGTACACATGCGGGGTGGTGTGGAGGGCATACTTCCTTCTAGTCTTACATGCTTCTTGGCATGGGTGAGGTGGGGAAGACTGTTAATTGTTGATCAACATCAGTGTTTTTTTGTCAAAATTAAACCTCTGATTTTTGTTTGGACACATGTCCACTTTGTATAAAGACCACAATTGCAGTCAGGTGTGAGCACTGGGATGGGAGCAGAAGCAAAGGGTACCCTTCTTTCTCCATTCTCTCTAGCTAGGATTCCAACATAATGGTGAGCCATCTTGGACGTGCAGATGAGGATGACACACTATGGATGCCGATTCTGAGACAGAAGGAGTCTGGGTCCTGGACAACCTCCTGGGGGCAGAACTACTATATCAACTCTGGACTGCCTACCCCTGGCTGTTTAATGGGAGAAAAATAAATTTCAATTTGTTTAAGTCATTGTAAATTTGGTTCTTTGCTATAGCAGCTGAACTTATATCTAAACTAATATGCGGTAGGAGGAGGGGAATCTAACCAATGTAACTGGATCTTAAAATACAGAAACTTGATTGGTAGGTGCCAAAAAAGTGTTAATTGGTGGATGAATATGTACTGTAAGGAGGTCCTAGAAGCAGCAATATGATCTCTGTTGATGCTAAAGAAGTAACTGAGCCTTTATAGAATATATTAAAAGTGTAGAGTTTCACTCAAGAATCCTAACCGACAGGAGAACGCATTTTCTTGGCAATGTAATGCAATACCTGTAAATGCATTAGGGATAAAAAAAAAAAATTGCTTATCATTGTAATTCAGTAAATGACCTAATGCATTCCCTGGAAAACATGATTAAAACTCTGCCTCAATACTCTTTAGCTAACCTTAGGACAAATTTGAGGTTTAGCATCCCATGTTTGTGGAATCCAGAATTTAAGGGGGAAGGATTAATGAATATGCTTGCTAACTGTTAAAAAGAATGCAGCAAAAAAGCAGTGACTATTCTTCAGTTAGGCAGAGAAAGCAATGTGGCTGTACTTTGCAAGTTCACAGACATGCTTCCAAGCAAACTGGCTGAACTCTTCCAGCTATCCAAGCAAGAGACATAAATGATAGTGGCCCACCTCTCAGAGTCTGCGGAACTCTGAACTTCAGCATGCTCTTGGGTTTCTACAGTAGTTCTTGTTCCTTCTGAGCATATTTAGAGTGTGGGAGCGATATAGAAAGTAAAATTGTCCAACCAAAGGTGACACACATCCTTTGCCTAGGATGGCCATATTACTTAATCAACTAAATCATGAAAGCCACCTACACGGTGAATGACGCGAGGGCTTTGGCCAATGCCCTTGGATGAATTGGGGATGTGCCCAACACCTTCCCACTCAGTATGCATCCGGAAGCTCTCCCTTCCTTTCAGCCCAGAGCGAGGCCGTGTCTGGGGAGTGTGGGGAGTCCGTGTTGTCTGGGAAGCACGGGGACGCATAGCAATCATTCTGTTTGGCGGGTAGCACAGACACACTGCCCTTTTATCCCATCACCATTCAGGCCTTTCCTGGTTCAGCAAGTAGAACTCTTTGAGACATAGTTGGCATTGTTAGTGATAATAATAACTAACATTCGCAAAATCCTTAACAATTTAAAAAGTCCTCCAGGTTATTTGTTTTGGTATTGCCAGGAGCCACATTTAGGTGACTGGTTTTTTGATCCTGGTATTCGCACTTTCCAGCTTCATCCTTCCCTTGACTCATCAACAAATATATAACGAAATTCTCTCATGGGCCCAGGAGGAAATGGGCCTAGGAGTGCCCTGAGCTAGAAACTCTCTGACTTTTTAATTTGTGATAACTTCTGATGCTGCCACCATCCAGAGTATCAGAGACCTCTCTTGATCCCACAGCGTTCTCTTTATGAACATTTCTCCTCTGTACACACTCCCTCCCCACCCAGTTGGTTGTTTAAATTAGATTTTTAATGTAGTCAGTTCAGAGTTTGGAGACTACGCCAAACATAGGCAGGCCTATTACTAATATATCTTTTGTTGTTGTTCATTTGACCTTGCCTTAGCTTAACCCACTTAGCAGGCGACTGCATATTGTTAAAGTATTTCACTTTTCAGTTCTACCTTTGCATCAACTCACTTCACCAACCTTCAGCTCTTGGTCATGGAGAAAGCAAAATCCTTTTTGTTCATTCTGACCAGGTCTCTTTCTTAGGATCAGGACAGACTGTACTTCCAGTAGCCTCTGATGCCCACCCTCCTCCCCGTGGCCCCTTGTCTTCCTTTTGCAGATCACAAGCCACCAGGCTCCTTCTGGCCACCCTGAACTGTTCTTTGTGACTTTCGGGGATTTTGTAGCCTACCTATCTTGTTCTCAAAAGCGTTTCTTTTACACTCATTGTGCCCCTCACTGAGTTTATACACTCACGTCTCTAGTTAGTATATCTGCCTGCCCTGGCATATGGGCAGGTTGTCAACCAGCTTTTGCTTAATATCACTGTGATCATTTCAACTTCAAGTTTCTACTGTGTTATTTCTCTGCAGGGAAACTGAGAAAAATTCATGTTCTCCATGGAGTTAGCACCATTGCTGGCACTTTTCCTCCCCCTGCCTTCCACACTAGTCCCTGCCCCACTCACCAGCTGTCGAGGAGACCACCACAATGCTTCCATTGCTCTGCTTCAGCATGGGCAAGGCAGCTACACTCAGGACCACATAGCTGAGGAAGTTGACCTCCATGCTTTTGCGAACGTGGTGGATCTCATTATTAAACAAACTCATGGAAGTGTTGGTGATGTGGTTGAGAATGAGCATGTCTAGTCCTCCTGCAAGAGATGGCTATGTTGAGAGAAATCATTTGGGGTCAATACCTTCCCGTTCCCTCCCCTCCTTCCCCTCAACTCCCAACACTCCGTGGTGATACCTAGGGCAAAGTCCAGAGAGGGAGGGAGGAGAAGCAGCCTCACCCATGAGCTTTCCTGCTTTGACAACAAATTGTTCCGCGAAGGTCATGTCCTCCATGGTGCCAGCGATGTAATTTGCTGAGGCTGCTCCAAGCTCCAGGCAGTGGGATACCACCTGCAGGGACACAGCAAAAGTGGCTTCAGGCTTGACTGCAGACCTTTGGAGGGCAGTCTCTGAAGTTATGGGGGTTAAAGTGAAAATTTGTTCACGGCTGTGTTTTGACATGAGATGGTAGGGATGTGTGTGTTGCTAAATATAACCTAAACTGATTATTATCTTCTCACCGAAATAATGGAACAAGGTGGGGGTAAAAATGGATAACTTATCACTGTGCTGGGGTTTAAGTCCATGATTTATGCTCATGGGTTTCTGAAAATATATGTTTCTGAACATATTATGAGTATGGATGTTGGTTTCTATATGGGTAACTCTAGGTTTGTGAGTCTCTCTATGTCCTTAAGCTTGTGAGTCTGAGTATATGAGGGGGAATGTGTATGAGAGTCTGCATAGGTATGAGATTACGTATTTGTAATTAAATACTGGAATTTCACTATCTGAATACATATCCATAAATCTATGATTCCATGGGTAAATGTGCGTGAATAGGGATGTCTATGAGCATCTGTAGCCCAAGAACTTTGAGTGTGAGTATGCAGTATATATGTGTTTATGGGAATGAATGCTAAAATGTATATATTTGTATCCTTGTGGGTGGGTCAGTGTTTGAACCCTATATATGAGAGTACAAACTTAAGTATATATTTATATATATATATACACACACACACCATGTAAACTCTCTCTCTCTCTATATATATATATACAGTATATAAATGAAGATATCTATCTATGTATCTATGTATGTATCTATCTATTTATCTATGTATCTATGTATCTACCTACATATCTACATGCCTACCTACCTACCTTATCTATCTACATCCATGTGTGGATGTGCCAGCTTCTATATGTCTGCATATATGTTTGTGTGAGTATGCATAAGAATACATGTGATCTTATGGGTTTACATGTGTCCATGGGCACAGAACACTCACCTTCTTCAAATTTTCCTTTGATCTTGCGGTCACCACCACATGGGCTCCCATCTTCGCCAGATGATAGGCCATCGCTTCTCCAATCCCCTTGCTGGCTCCTGTGACAATCACTTTCTTTCCTTGGAGCATCTCTGGGGAACCCCAAAAGGAAGTGAGGACCATACCCAACTTGGCAGCAAAGCTCCTCCTCCCTCTCTGCATGTGGGCAGCCTTATCTCAATGTCTACCTTTCAAGGCTTATGATTCCAGATAAGTGTGTTTCAAACTGCCTACAATCACTGAAGGAACACTTCATGACTTTCATAAACATGCTCTGAAATGGGGTGGGGGGTTGGCTTGATTGTCAAAACCAAGCCTTCCTGCTATCATTCCTGAAAACCCTTTGGACAGAAATCATAGGACAAGGCCAGAAAGGTCATGGTTTAGCCAAAATGCTGATATTCCAGATACTTCTGGACTTGTCTAATTTTCCTTAATTCAAAGAAAATTTCAAAAGTAATCTAACACATGTATTCACAGAACTCCTAAGGATTTTCCTTCACTTCTCTTTTGTCATCAACTCCAGAATCCTTTTTGCCCCCCACTTAGCCTCTCCACTGAGCCCAATTATCTGGCTGAGTGGTGCACTTTGGAATTACCCTCATTTCTGTAGTGGATTTGAATTTGATTTCCATTAAGGGCGCCAAATAAAGCATGGCCTGTTCGGCAAGCTTTTGGCTACACAATTTCCCCTCTCCACCCTTTCTACTCACAGTCTGTGGCTGGAGGAGACAGAAATACAGTCCCGCCTGAGGTTTTCTCTTTTTCCGCAACTTTGAGGATCTTGATCCTCAAGAAATACTTCAGCACCCCTGTATTTTTAAACCTATTCCTCCAAAATGAGACCCATTGGGACTTACCTGGTCTGAATTCTTCATTTGCAGAGTAGAAATAGTAGGCCATGAAGAGCCCCAAAATGGGGAGGAGGTATTTTTTCAAATAAGCCATTAGTTGGGGATCTGGCATGTGGAGCCCTGTAGGACACAGAGAGAGAACCTACAGAGCTTTCCACAACCTCCTAGGCAGGCAGCAAGCAGCCTCTGAATTGTGACATCAGGGACGGAGGAGGCTGGAGTAGTCTCAGCAGTGCTAGCCAATTTCTCTGTCAGAGCAGCGATTGGCTTTGGGTGGGATCCCATTTGCCCCTGGCAGCCTGCGTGGTGGATTTCATAATGGACAATGCTTACTCCATTTCATTGAGCAAGAAGAGACTTCCAGATGGCCAAGTTCATGACTATACAGGACTGGATTCCTAGCATCACTACCCCAAAACCATTTTCCCCTTAACACCTTTTAGAACATAG
>JAQZBX010087223.1:0-12912 GCA_029593785.1 Cabassous unicinctus
AGTAATATATTTAAGCAAAGTCTACTGGAAATGCTTGATTTTAAATTTATACCTTAGGACAGAATTCAATTTAATTTCCTATAAAAAGTCAGTCTTGGAGAGTGGATATAGCTCAGTGGTTGAATGCCTACTTCCCATGGACAAGGTCCTGGGTTCAATCCCCACTAACACATTAAAAAAAAAAAAAAAGTATTTGGTATGTATGCTAAGAACTGGCTATATTTAAGTCTCTTACAGTTTCTGAACTAATTAAGCATTAAAATTTTCAAAGAAGTCAATTTCTCATCAAGAAGTACACCTTCATTCATGGACTCACAAAAAAAGAAAATGCTAGCAAATTTTCTTTACCACAATCTCTGTTTATAGTCCTTAATGAGAAGACAAACTAATATTTATTGTTTATGTGATGAACTGGTGTGAAAGAATGGATTTTTCATTGATAATTAATGGTGGCTGTATTAGAAATAAAAGAGGCAAAGCTGCTGATTTAACAATTAAATATACTAAGAAAGTATGTAAGCATGAAACCAAAACATGACATAATTGGATTTAAACATCATCAAACAACAACAACCAAACTAAGAATGATAAATAATATAAGGCACATTTTTAGACTGGGCTAAATTAAAAAGAACCATAGGTACAAAACAGTAAGGGGAAATGCACGGTTCTGGATTGGATCCCAGTTTGGACAAATGAACTATGAAGGACATGTTGGAAATCACTGGAGAAAGTTGAATATGGACCGAGCTTTAAATAAGATAACATTTTTGGTGATGGAAACATGGATGTTATTAGCTGAAAAATAAGGTATAAAAGAGTATAAATTGTATAATCTCATTTCTGCTTAAAATACATATGATTATATATAAACATGCAAATGCATACACACATATATGTAAAGAATATATTGAAGGGATAAACAGTAAGGTATTAAGAGAATTAAGCGTTATAATCTCTCGGTGATTTGATTATGATATTTTTATTTCAATCTTAAACTTGCTTTAGCTTATCTCTACTTTCTAGTTGCTACCACTAAATAGTAGAAGATTATTTAACATGGATTACTATTTGAACTTGTATACTAAAAGAACAAGACCTGGCTGCTGAAGCCATCTACTTTTTGGTAAAACTGCTCAACCTTCCCTCTTCTCTCACACACTTTATGATCCAGGCACACCAGCTTATTCAACCCTCCTTTCCTTCCTCCTTGCCTCTCTCTCACCTCTGCCTATTAAATTCCCTTCCATGTTTCCAGACACATTTCAGATGCCACCTCTTCCATGAACCATCCCTGGAACTCAAAAATTATTTCTATTTTTTTTCACTCTGTGCAGCCAGAGTTCTTCAAAGTCTATTAGAGCACTCTTGCTCTGTTATGTTTTATGGTTATTTGAACCAAATTATGTCTGTCCCACCAGCCTACACAGGCCTGGGTAGCAGGACCAATATACTCTTTCATTTTTACATTCACCTCTCCATCTAGCTCAGTGAAACTAAGAAGAGATCTGTGAAAGTTAATTCATGTTTAGAGAAGCAGAATTTCAGTTTGAGTTTAGCTGATCCAGCTGGATCATCTTTGGATGAGGACCTTGAGCTATATAGAAGATAGCAGATATAAGTAATAGTTTATGTGATAAATTTATGTTGGAAGATCACATCAAAAGGAAAGATTATGATATTGTGGACTTAAAAACTATGTCAGAAACACCTCCAAAGAACAAAAATATTAGTAACTTTGAACTTAACATCTTTCTTGTAGTTTGTTGTAATACAAAGGCATAACCGTGCACTGAAATTCAAAACTTGAGTATATGATAATTTCCTTTTAAACAGTTATGTGGTGAGTTCTAAGGGCTATCAGAGAATCAAAAAACAATACAGATGGACCAACCTCTAGTGGGTCTACCAGGACTGGCACTGTATTAGTCAGGGTTCTCTAGGGAAACAGAACCAACAGAGGATATCTATAAATATTATGAGATTTTATAAAATTGTCTCACACAACAATGGGGATGCACAAGTCCAAATTCCATAGGGCAGGCTGCAAGCCAGGAACTCTGATGGTGAAGGTCCTTGATGAGTTTCCCAGGAGAATCTGGCTGTCTGAAACAGATATGAGAATTCTCTCTCCTGATTACTGAAATCACTTCTTTTAAGGCTTTCAACTGATTGGATGAGACATCTCTCATTGCTGAAGGCAGTCTCCTCAGTTGATTGTAGATGTAATCAGCCTTAGATGCAATCAACTCATTGATGATTTAAGTCCACGAAATGTCCTCACAACACAATTTGGCCAGTGCTTGCTTGACCAAACAACTGGGCATCCATTACCTGGCCAAACTGACAAATGAGCCTAACAATCGGGGGCACTAAATAATGGGATGGTAAATTTTCACCTGTTTGGGAAGATTAGGGACATTAATAATGTTTTCCCAATTATGTAGTACCCCCTGGCTCTTCAGACAGCTTCTTCTCACCCTGTTGGGGAGCCATATACTTAAGTCTCACTTCTTGTTAGAAATAGCAGTTTATTCTAAGGTCACTTTTATAATTTTGGTAGTATTAAAGCATACTAGAGGAATGTGTGGGGAGCAGTGTACAATAAGGAGAGGAGACTGAGTATATAAGAGAGCCTGAGGACAGGTACCATGCTTTATTCTTCTTTTTCTCCATAGTTCCTAGCATCTAGTAAGTGTCTAACAAATGTTGAATGAATTAAGTGAATGTTGAGTGAGTTTGATCCTCAACCTTTTTTTCCCTTTTAGTGTCATTTCCATTAAGATATGACTTAGCAACCTCCTTGCATTATATGGGAAGTGGGAAAAGCGTGAGGAAATGAGATTTGGAAAAGGCATAATGCAAAACATAGAAGAGACTGCAAGAAGAGAAGGATTTGTGGCAGAAACCTGCATAGAGGGAAAATCCTCAATACCTTTCAGTCAAGAACTAGCCCTGTATGCCATTCTAGCTACTTAATTGGAGTTAATGGAAATAGATAGCTTGGTACTTGATTGTTTGGTTTTTCACTGTAACAATAGGCCTGCAATTTCCTGATGATTTGGAAGGTTTCTTTCCATTTACCTTGGAGATTGATGTTTTGTTTCCTTATGGAATTTTGTATAGTAATAAAAAAAAGCTCAAAAGAACTGTTATACCTAAATATCTTGCCAAATTGTTAATTCTGCCAACAATGTTATGAGTAGAGCAATTTGCAGAAAGATAGATCCCAGCTCTGGAAATTTCTGGGTGAACGCTCAGAAATAAAAGTAACAAAAATTAGAATACACAGAGGCATGGAGGAACATTTTGAAAATTGACAATTCCTTTGGTTATAAACCAGGTATGTGAACAAAATGGAACAGGCTATCCCAATCCCACCTGTCAGGTTTTGAGCCATGGGCACCTTTGATAATCTAACAGAGTTTTTGGAAACTATCCTCAGAATAATGCTTTTAAATGCATAAATTAAAAGGCATAGAACCTCAAAGGAAACCAGTTGAAAACTGTATTGAAATACAGTTTTCAAAATATTAAATGAGATGCATTAATTTAAATATTTCTTTAATATATTAAATAAGATCTAGCAGAAGAGAACACTACTGTAACTTCAAAGTAGTGACAATCATCAATGATATATTGGGACATCTGCACAACTGCAGGTCATGTGGAAATAAGTCATTTCTAATGGTGACAAAGTCACTGATACTGGTAATAGTATTCCATTTGGTTGACTATGTTCATAGTGGAAGGAAATGCCAACTCTCAATTAGAGGTTAGTTAAAAATAAAGATGTCCTCTTATTGTTCCATTCAAATTCACAGATGCTGTAAATTCGAATTTGTAATCTGTTTGCATTTTTTCTAGCATCTCCAGGGATAATAATATAGGTTAGAGTTGAAATAAAACATGAGTGTGTGATAATTCAGCATAATCCAAAAATCTCAAGACTAACTCTAAGGCACTTTCGTAGGAGAGAATCTTTATGACTTTTAAACATATTTACTTCCAAATTTCAGGTGAACTGAAATTTGCATTCTTTACAGTTTCAATGGAATGACATCTGCATGATCTCTATTATTCAGGTTGAGGAAATAATAGGGAAAAATTGGGGGGGGGAATTCTTATTGGGAAAAATTATTGGAAAAATATACATTTTACTTTGAAGTAATTAAAACCTCAAGAAAAGCTGGTGTTCTTGTTTGTTTCTATTCTAAGTTGCTTGAGAGTCATGTTCTATACAAGTATAACAAAAAAAGGTTAATTACCAGCTCCTTTACAGGGTCTATGGGGTAATAAACCTGGTTGTATATGGAAAATGAACTGATAAAATTAGAGCTGGCTTGGAATTGCAGAAGTATGTGGACTGTTATAGAAATATCCAAATCTATGGGCAGACATTTAGCTGACTGGATTACTGCTGTATTTCTCACAGGCATTATCATTCTATAAAAGGGTTGCTCTGGTAATTTTCAACTGAATATATTCATTGTGTTGGAGAAATTCACTACATAATAGCTGATGCACTTAATGAACACTGTGGTAAACAGGCAAATTATGTTTTCATATAAATAACAAGATCAATAAAAGCTGCTTCCCTTATCCCCTGTTGCGTTCACTCTGGTTAAAAATACACCCTGTGTGACCTGAGAACAAATGTGATTTTTTTTGTCAGCCCATGTTTTTACTTTCTTTTAAATGCCAGTTCGCCATTGGTATCTAGCACAGTCCGGGCACTTAGGAACTCACTGTATTTTTAATTAGTTGATATGAAATCATGATCCTTGTAATTGCATTCTATGTTGACATAAATGGAGAAACTGGAGAACCAGGGAAGCTTTGTCTCCTGAATATTTCTATATGAAGAAGGAGGAATGATGCCCTTCGCTTTCCTTTGAATTCTTATGCTTTCAAATCCTGGCAAAGGGAACGTATTCTATTAATTGTCAATTCCTGCTACCTCACATTGTCTATTTGCCAATGAGATAATATACATTCTTTAAAAGAGTCATTTAAAATTATTTCCTAGTTGAAGAAAAGCCCTCAAGGGAACAAATCTCCAATGTACCTTTATTATAAAGTTACCTTTCCTTCCTCTGTCCATTCATTTGGCACAATTCCCAAGAGTTACTCTGTGCAAGGCTCTGTTCTAACTGTAGGGACCCAGGGAATTTACATTTTAGAAGACACAAATAAACAAATACATACATGCATTACTATGCATACATATAGTAATGATATGTGCTTTAATGAAAATAAGAGAGGATGAGGAGTAGAGAGTGATGGGGAGGTTATTACCTTGTTGTGTTCGAGGATGTCATTCCTGAGAAGGTGACATCTGTGCTGAGAGTAGAAGGAAGTACAGGAATAAATACGGTGAATATTGGGGAAAGAATACTCCAGAAAGAGACATTGTAATATATGAAGTCATAGAGGTACCAGGGGCCAGATGAGGAAGGCCATGCAGGCTTGTATAAAGACTTTATATTTTATATTAATTGTGAGAAGAAGACCATTGTAGGATTTTAAGCAAGACTTTGACATAATTTGAAATTTCCCATATGTCCCTCTGCCTCTTCTATGGAGAATAGTCTGTAAATGGGCAAGGACAGAAGGAGGAAGATCAGTTAGAAGGTAGAGACAAATCGAGTCCATTTGGGTTTAAGGAGGTGATGATAACTGATTCTCATTCTAAATTAAAAGACATAACTCCAAGGATTTATTTTCCGAACTCTTGACTGTCATGACATTGTGTGGCCTGATTCCCTTTGGATTTCTCTGATCTCTGTCTCACTCATAGGTGCACCTTCGAATAAAATAATAAATTTGGAACATTAAATGCTGGTGCCCCCAAGGGTTCTGCCTGAACCCACAGCTCTTCTCAGTCTATGCTCTTCCACTCAAGCCAAATAGCCCAGTAGTTACAGGCAGATTCTCTGGAGTCAGCCTTCCTGAGCTTGGGTAGGAACTCCAAACCTTGCTAGCTATGTGGCCTAGGGCAATTCACTTCTTGGCACAGCCTTAACTTACTCATCTATAAAATGGTATTGTATTCTAGTACCTACTCCATGGGTTTGTTGTAAATCTAAAAGGGGATACTTCACTTAAAGGACTTTAGATAGTGGTATGCTTTTATTTGCCCAATAAATTGAAGCTATCACGATATAAAACATCATTATTCCATTGTTCAGCTATTAAGCTCTTGAATCTTAAAACTGTATTTCTAGGACATAGAATGTGCCCAAGTTTTATATTTGTGTATTTATCTGCCAACAGTCTTTAATTGGATGTCCCACTAGCTCTACAATCTCAACATGTCAAAAACGAAACTCATTATTTTCTCTTCAACGTTTTCGCTTCTCATTATACTTTCATTCTCAATTGATGTGTATTTCTAAGCTGGAAAACTGGTTTATCCTTGATTCCCTCCTTTTAGTCACCTGTCACATGCAGTCATTGTGCCCTACTGATTTTACCTCTTGAATGTATTTTTCATTTTTCTGTTAGCTCTATCATCAATATTTTAGCCCAAGTCCTCATCATTGTTTGAATAATATTACAATAGTCTCTTATATGGCCTCCTTATCATTCTTCCCTTCAGAATTATCTTACTAAAATGCCAAGCTAACTTGGCCATTCCTTGCTTCCTATATTCCAATAGCTCTCCATGGCGTAAAGAGAAAGCTGGCTATTTAATGCAGATTTGCCAAATCTGCAGGAACCTAACTACTATGAGCACCTCCAGTTTCATTCCCTAAAATGCCCTACTTCTGCTTTGCACTTTCACAACGTCAAAGGAACATTTATTCATGCCATCCTTTCTGCTTTGGATATGCCTCCCTCACCCCCAGCCCTGGCTCTTATGCAAACACATGCCCAAACATATACTTAAACACAGACTCTATTTCCTGCTTAACACTTGGCCCAGCCATTCATTTTTTTTCTAGCTTCCAAGCTGCATTAAATATCACTTCTCTGTCAATTTCTCTACCATTACATCCCCATATTGTATTATTTTTATATGTCAAGAGTCCTTTCTCCCCACCTAGACTAAATGAGCTTCTTTATGGCAGGAACCATATATTCATTTTTGTTTTACCAACATCTAATACCTAGGTGGAGCCCAGGGCTTAACTAAATGTTGATTAATAGATTCATTTAATGAGAAAGCTATTTCAAAAGATCCCCAGTGTCTCTTCAGGTGAAATCATCTTGAATATTTCTTCTGTAAGTGCCAATTTGATTGCAACTTTAAATTCTAATGGCTCTGCTTTGACTATGAGACAGTGCTTCTTAAATTGGGGTTTACAGACCTTTGCTCTCAGTGTATGAAATTCCTCTATGGATTTTTTTTAAATTTTGTGAATTCATTTATATTGCAATCTATAAATCAATATAAGTATGTTATAGATCATTCTGAATGGTCAACTTGTAGCCCAGACTTACCACTTGGTTTCAGTGTGTATGTTTACATTTTTATTAACGATAAGGCAATTAAGTGTTCACTTAGTTAGATAAACACTCAATTTTTAATTCAGCTGAAATCTTTGGACCCCATGAAACTTTGAAATATTTTTAGGAGATCCAGAGTCTCAACTTTGAGAAATATTGCTATTTTTTAGAATCCATTAAAGCATTCTATTAGGTCTGAACATAATTTGATAGTCTAAACACAAATGCTACTCTCTAAATAGGCCCTCTTCATGCTTTTATTCTACTCTACCTCCTTTCTTTGGATTAAGCTATTATCACTATCTCAAAGAAATCCCACCTGCCTTTTCTTCCTTTCTAAACTCAGTTTATTTTTCATGTTCTCACTCAAATACTATTTTCTCTATAAAACCTGTTTTTGCAGTTGGGGTGATTTACCTAGTTCTATTCTCTTTGATCCTATTTTGTTACTTGCTGTACAATTCCTTTATTGCATGTAAGTGCACATATATGATATCTTCCATTTTTTAAAAGTAGAAACATAGGAGAAGAGGGGTATTATTTCAAGTGAGTAAAGAGGATAAACCACTTTGATTATTGCACAATTACCTGTGCCTGTATACACTGCTGAAGGTGCTTTCCCTCCATCTCCCAAAGTTGAACTGATTAACATTAACTCAGAGAAAGCATAGAAAAGTAAAAGTAGAAACAGAAAAATGTCCTTGAAAATGAGATAATTTGCTATGATGTAACCTACTTAACATGCTTAGAAAAGAACATTAGGGCAGAACTGGACTCATGATGAGGAAACCCAATAAAGATCAATACCCCTTAATAAAATATATTTATTAAATTTTGCATTGTAGGGATTGAAGAATTTCAAATTTTTGGTTGCATTGTGGCTAGAGTGACATCTGGTCAGTAAACCAGTCACATCATTGGGCATGAGAATTTGATGATTTGACTGAGATTTTAAAATAAATGCTTACAAGTGTCTATATCAGCCAATTGTTTTTTGAAAACTTCATTATATGAGGCATTCTGTGTTAAAATGTATCTCATGAACCCAGAAGTAAAATTGTTCCAAAATCACATTGCTCTAATGTTCTTTAAATGTTTTATTGGGATCCTTCTGGCATCTAGTGATCCCAAGTACTGTATTTTGACTGAAATTGCATCTCTTTATTTAATTCCCATGTTATCCTGGGCAAAATGTGCATAGCTTAGTAATAGTATGTAAAAAGAGATTTGTCACCTCCAAAATGTATGATATTTAGAGATACTACAGTTAGGAGAATATGCTATTCACCAATAATAAATCCACTTAACTGTCTTCTGAAAAGGCTAGGTATTACTCTAACTTGAAACCAATGGCTAGCAAATGTGTTTTATTAGTTTGTTATATATTCTGGTATATGACTTTATGGTGAGTTGAGATTTTTGGAATTGGGAAGATGCCAGCATTCCCACAGCCTTGTCCCTTGATCTATTTCCTTCAACAAAAGTTAACAATGGATTCTGCTAATTTCTGTTCTGAAATTTGTGACTGCCTCCACCCATTAATTTAATGGACTTTATTGACTGAATGTCAAGAATGTCATGAAATCTTGTGTCTGCTTCCAGTGGTACCACTGATTAGCTTGTGTGATCCTAACCAAATCCCTCAGCCTTTCTAGATGTAAGATTTTTTTTTCATCTGTAAAATAAGTGGTTGAATTTTTAAGATGCGGGGATTCTATAATGAGGACTTGGCACCTGTGTGTGGCCTGTCTTCTACATGTGACTCCCACCAATCTCAACTCTTGGGAGCTCTTAATAAACTTTTCCACGTTCATCCCCAAGGCCCCCATTTCATTTTTTAACATTTTTAAACATTTGTATGTTTAGCGACAAAGTGAAAGTAGACTGTAATCCCTGATTTTACTCTCATTTATTTATTTATTTATTTATTTATTTATTTATTTTTGAGGTACCAGGACCGGGGATTGAACCTGGAACCCTGGAACCCCATATGTGGGAAGCTGGTGCTCAACCACTGAGACACATCAGCTTCCCTGAGTTGGCTTTTCCTGTTTGTTTTGCTTGTTGTTTGTTTGTTTGTTTTTTCAGGAGGCACTGGGAACTGAACTTGGGACCTCCCATGTGGGAGACAGGAGCTCAACTGCTTGAGCCACATCCACTCCCCTAATGCTTGATTTTGAGAAAAGGGTTTTAGTCCTCATTAAAAAATCTATACATTAACCAAGGTAAAAAAATACAAATAAAAAAAAAGAGCCCAAGTTAGAGTTTAAAGACATCAGATTGAATTCTTGATTGGAATATATTAATAAAGGAGTATCCATAAAATTTTTCCAACAAGCTTTAAATCAATTAAAAAATAGTAAAATAAATGACTTTTATTGAATGTGCCAATGACTTAGGCTTACCAATATCTCAAAATTATTCTTTACACAAATGGAAAGATCTTCGATGGGTCTTTTGACTTAGTTTCCTGTAGATAAACCAGAGTTTGCCCTTTTCTTTAGCCCTAAGCATCACCAGTGGAGCAAGGAAGCCAGCTGATATTCGTCAATGCCCTTATGAGGCTGAAGTCTTAGGAACGTGTGCTTTTGATGGCTAGCTTGGGACAAAAGTTCTAAGCACAAATATGGTGACTCTTATTTTAAACGACCCCTCCCCAGATAGGTTGCACAATATAATGATTACTTACCGAAATGTATTAAATATATTTTTCCCCAGAATCCACTAATATTTACTAAACAGGTTCTTGAAGAACTGCCAGATTCCAACCATAATCTAATCTAGATTGCCTGATTTAAATCTACTCTGTTGTGGTTTAAGCTTCTTACTCTTGTCTTAACTCTCTAAGAAAATATAAGGTAGCTGCCTGAGTCATCTCTTCAGTATGTTCCTAGCTTCGGTATAGCCCTAGCTTTGCCCTTTTAAGCAAAATAACCATAACTTTCTAAATTATTCCTAATAAAACCATTTATCTTGGCTGCCACACACTTTCTAAGTTATCTACATAATACTTGAATAGTATATCTTTGTCTAGTCAGTGCTTTACTGCCACTCTCCTCTCTGTTTGCATGCCAAAATTACTTTCTCCTTTTCACGTAGTAATTGATACTGCATCATGTTTAAGCACGTAGTCATTCCAATCTGTCAACTAAGATGAATATTTGTCAAAAGTATATTAACTTTCCCAGTATTGTTCTAAGGTAGCATGGGCTGATAGGAGAGTTAAGTTAATTGTCTTGGTTTTATGGCGCTCACTAGTTGACTGGCTCTCATGGGAACAGAGTGCCTTACCAAAGTCTGTGGGGTATGTACGCAATTTGAAAATGCATTTTCAATATTATAGTCTAAATTTTATTTTGAACAGATCAATAATTCTTATAATATGTACCACAGACAATAAGGCTCAGCAAAATGTTTCTAGGCACTGAGGTTTACAGAATACAGGATATATAGACATATTCAGAATATGCAGAGGAGGAGGGAATGTGATATTTTTATTTCTAACTAGCCATCTTGAGGAATTTCCTTTTTTGAATCTAGAAGCCTCAAAGCACAATATAGATATTTCTTCTCAATTTTCTTGAAAGGATAGTATGGGGATTTTCATAATACATTACACTGCAAATGTCATGATTTTTCCCCCATCTATCCATGCCCCCAGTGTCTGCACAGCAAATCATACAAAATACTTCACAAATGTGACCATCCTTGCAGCACAGACTAACCCTTAGCTTTCCATTCCCTACCCACCTTCTATTTTCTAATTATTAAGTGCATGAGTTTACACAATCTAGTTCATAATAGTGCAATCATACAGTATTTGTCCTTTTGTGCTTGGCATGCTTCATTCAATATAATGTCCTCCAGGTTCATCCATGTTGTCATATGTTTCACGACTTCATTTCTTCTTAACGCTGCATAATATTCCATCATGTGTATACACCACA
The DNA here is from genome assembly GCA_029593785.1 of Cabassous unicinctus. Taxonomy (NCBI): domain Eukaryota; kingdom Metazoa; phylum Chordata; class Mammalia; order Cingulata; family Chlamyphoridae; genus Cabassous; species Cabassous unicinctus. Next base: position 11,400 of record JAQZBX010087223.1, read on the forward strand.
ATTTGTTTATCCATTCATCAGTTGATAGACATCTGGGTTGTTTTCAACTTTTGGCCATCGTGAGTAATGCCACTGTGAACATCTGTTTGTGTCGCTGCTTTCAGTTCTTCTGGACATATACCTAGTAACGGTATTGCCAAGTCACATGGCAAGTCTATATTCAATTTCCTTAGAAACTGCCAAACAGTCCTCCACAGTGGCTGTACCAGTCTACATTCCCACCAAAAGTGAATAAGCATACCTATCTCTCCACATCCTCTCCAACATTTACAGTTTTCCGACTTTTTAATAGCGGCCATTCTAATAGGTGTGTAATGGTATCTCGTAGTTTTGATTTGCGTTTTCTTAATCGCTAGTGATGTTGAGCGTTTTTTCATGTGTTTCTTTGCTATTTATATTTCTTCTTTGGGCAATTGTCTTTTCAATTATTTTGCCCATTTTTTTAAACCAGGTAGTTTGTCTTTTAAGTGTTGAGTTTTATTGTCTCTTTGTATATCATAGATATTAAAACCTTATCAGATATGTGATTTTGCCAAATATTTTCTCCCATTGAGTCAGCTGCCTTTTCACCCTTTTGACAAAGTCCTTTGAGGTGCAAAAGTGTTGAATTTTGAGGAGGTCCCATTTATCTATTTTTTCTTTTGTTGCTCGTGCTTTGGGTTTAAGGTTTAAGAAACTACCACCTACCACAAAATCTTGAAGATGTTTTCCTACATTTTCTTCTAGGAGTTTTATGGTTGTTCCTTTTATATTTAGATCTTTGATCCATTTTGAGTTAATTTTTTGTATAAGGTGTGAGATACAGGTCTTCTTTCTTTCTTTTGGATATGGATATCCAGTTCTTCCAGCACCATTTGTTGAATAGACTGTTCTGGCCCAGCTGGAAGGACTTGACAGCCTTATCAAAAATCGCTTGACTGTAGATGTGAAGGTCTGTTTCTGAGTTCTCGATTCAGTTCCATTGTTCAATGTGTCTGTCTTTATGCCAGTACCATGCTGTATTTACCGCTGTAACTAAGTAATATGCTTTACAGTATGAAAGTGAGAGTCCTCCAACGTTGTTCTTTTCAAAGACTGTTTTGGCTATTAGGGGCCTCTTACCCTTCCAAATAAATTTGATAATTGGTTTTTCCACTTCTGCCAAAAAGGCTGTTGGGATTTATATTGAGATTGTGTTGAATCTGTAAATCACTTTGGGTAGAATTGACATTTTAATGATATTTAGTCTCCAATCCATGAATACAGAATATCCTTCCATTTATTTAAGTCTTCTTCAGTTTCTTTTAGCAATGTTTTGTAGTTTTATCCTTTATGTCCTTGGTTAGGTTTATTCCTAAATATTTGATTGTTTTAGTTGCTATTATAAATGGAACTTTTCCCCCTGATTTCCCCCTCAGATTGCACATCAGTAGTATATAGAAACGCTATTGCTTTTTGCATATTAATCTTGTACCCTGCCACTTCGCTGAACTCGTCTATTAGTTCTAGTAGCTTTGTTGTGGATTTTTCAGGA
>JAQZBX010087224.1:0-12894 GCA_029593785.1 Cabassous unicinctus
TCCACCTGTTGGTTCTCATCACCACCACAACCTCTGGTCTGCACACAGTACACCTGCTGGCTCTAGTCAGCACCACAACCTGTGTTTTTTTATATGTGACCACCTGCTGGTTCTAGACAGCACCAGAACCTGTGGTCTGTACATGGTCCACCTGCATTCTTTTGTGGGCACCAAAACCTGTGCTCTGTAAATGGGTCCACCTGCTGATTCTAGTATGCACCACAACCTGTGGTAAATACACGGTCCACCTGTTGGTCCTAGATTACACCAAAACCTGTGGTCAGTACACGGGGGCACCTCCTGCTGGATCTAGTCAGCACCACAACCTGTGGTCTACATGCATCCACCTACTGGTTCTAGTCTGCACAACAACCTCTGTTCTGAACATGGTTCCACCTGCTGGTTCTGTTGAGCAACACACCCTGTTCTCTGTACATGGTACACCTGCTGGTTCTCATCAGCACCACAACTTGTGGTCTGAAAACAGTCCACCTGCAGGTTCTAGCCAGCACTACAAACTGTGAACTACACATGATCCATTTGCTTCCTCTAGTCAGCACCACAAGCTGTGATCAGTACACTGTCAACCTACTGGTTTTAATATGCAACACAACCTGTGCTTTCTACATGGGTCTACCTGCTGGCACTAGTCAGCACCACAAACTGTGATCTGTAGATGGACCCACCTGAGGATCTAGTCAGCACCACAAACCTTGGTCAGTATACAGTCCACCTTCTGGTTCTACTCAGCACCTCATCCTGTGGTCAGTACATGGGGCCACTTGCTGGTTGTATCAGCACCACCACCCATCAAATGCACACACTCCCCATGCTGACTCCAGTCAGCACCACAACCTGTGCCTGTTCAGGGTTCCACCTGCTGGCTCCATCTGCCCCATGAATTGTGGTCTGTACATGGGGCCACCAGCTGGTTCCAGTCAGCACCACAACCTCTGCTCTGTACGTGGGTCCACCTTTGGGTTCTAGTGAGCACCATATCCTGTGTTCTGTACATGGTACACCTGTTAGCTCTGGTCAGCACCACAACCTGTAGTCCATACATGATTCAAGCTGCAGCCTCTAGTCAGCACCACAAGCTGCTCTACACCTGATTGAACTACTTGCTGTTGTCAGCACCACAGCCTGTGATCAGTATATGGTCCACCTACACATTTTAATCAGCAACACAACATGTGCTCTGTACATGGATCCACCTGCTGGCTCTAGTCAGCACCACAACCTATCATCTGTACATGGGTCCACCTGCTAGTTCTAGTTAGCACCACTAACTGCAGTCTGTGCATGGTCCACCTGCTGTCTCAAGTCAAAATCACAAACTGTGGTCAGTGCATCAATCCACCTGCTGTGTCTATAGCACCACAAACTGTTGTTACTACCCAGTCCACCTACTGGTTCTAGTCAACACAGCATCCTGTGTTCAGTACATGGGGCTACTTGCTGACACTATCAGCACCACAAGGTGTGGTCTACATGGGCTCAGGTGCTGGTTCTAGTCAGCACCAAAAACTCTGCTCTGTACATTGTCCTCTTCCTGCTTCTAGTCACCACCACAACCCGTGGTCTGTACATGGTCCCCCTGCTGTCTCAATCAAACTCACAACCTGTGGTTAGTACATGGATTCACCTGCTGGTCTATCAGCACCACAACCTGTGGTCAGTACACGGTCCACCTGCTGACTCTACTCTGCAACACAAACTGTGGTCTACCCAGTTTCAACAATGGCTCTAGTCGACATCACAACCTGTGATCTGTAAATGGTCCACCTGCTGGCCCTACTCAGCACCAAAAACTTTGGTCTGTACACTGGCCCACATGATGGATCTAGTAACCCCACAACCTGTGATGTGTACACCATACACCTACTACTTGTAGTCACCAAAACATCCTGTGGTCAGTACACAGGACCACCTGCTTCCACTATCAGCACCGCAACATTTGTTCTGTACATGATCCCCATGCTGGCTGTAGTCAGCACCAAAACCTGTGGTCTGAACATGGATCCATCAGCTGGTTCTAGTCAGCACCACAAACTGCGGTCAGTACATGGTCCACCTGCCTTCTCTACTCAGTTCAAAACCTGCGGTCAGTACACGAATCCACCTGCTGTCTCTATCAGCACCACAAACTGGTTAGTACACAGTCCACCGCTGGCTTTAGTCAGTACCACAACCTATGGTGTACATGGGTCCACATGCTGGCTCAAGCCAACACCAAAAACTGTGGTCAGGTCATGGGTCCACCTGCTTATTTTATCAGCACCAGACCATGGTCTGTACACGGTCTACCTGCTGCATCTGGTCAGACTCACAAGCTGTGGTCAGTACACAGATCCACCTGCTGGCTCTATCTGCACCACAAACTGTGACCAGTACATGTTCCACCTGCTGTCTCTAGACAGCACCACAAATTGTGGTCAGTACAAGGGTCCACTTGCTAGCTCTAGTCAGCACAACCACCTTTGGTCTGCACGGGTCCACCTCCTGGTTCTAGTCAGTACCAAAACCTCTGCTCTGTACATCGTACATCTACTGGTTCTAGGCAAGACCATATCCTCTACTCTGTACATGGGTCCACCTGCTGGGTCTAGTGAGCACCACAACATCTGGTCTGTACACAGTCCACCTGCTGGCTCTAGTAAGCACCACAACATGGAGTCTGTTCAAGTGTCCACCTGCTGGTTCTACTCAGCACCACAACATATGCTGTGTACATGGTACACCTGCAGGTTCTAGTCAGCACTACTACCAGTGGTCCATACATGGTCCACCAGCTGGCTGTAGTCAGTACCACAAACTTGGTTGTACTCAGGTCCACCTGCTGGTTACAGTCAGCAGCAAGCCAGTGGTCAGTACATGGGTCCACCTGCTGGCTCTAGTCAGCATGACAACCTGTGCTGTGTACATGGTCCACCTGCTGATTCTAGTCAGCTCCACAAACTCTGGTCTGTACACTGTCTCCAAGTTGGCTCTGGTTGGCACCACAATATGTGGTTCATACATAGGCCCACCTGCTGTTTCACCTCAGCACCACAAACTGTGAAAGTACACTGTCCACCATCTGGTTCTAGTCAGCACCACAACCTATGGTCAGTACATGGGTCAGTCTGCTGGTTCTATCACCCCTAACACCTGTGGTCAGTACAAGGGTCCAACTGCTGGCTCTAGACAGAACCATAACCTGTGATCAGTACAGGGGTCCATCTGCTGTTTCTATCATCACCACAACCTGTTCTCTGTACATGGGTCCACCTGCTGGCTCCAGTCAGCACCACAAACTATGGTCTGTAGATGGGACCACCTGCAGGATCTAGTCAGCACCACAAACTATGGTCAGTACCCAGGGCCAACTGCTGTGTCTATCAGCACCACAAGATTTTGTCTGTACACTGTCCACCTGCTGACTCTAGCCAGCACAACCACCTGTGGTCTGTACATGGGCCCATGTGCTGGTTCTAGTCAGCACCACAAAGTGTGGTCAATACTTGGTCCACCTACTGGTTCTTGTCAGCATGACATCCTGTGGTCAGTACATGGGGTGACATACTGGCTCTATCAGGATCGTAACCTGTGATCTATACATGGTCCTGCTGCTCGTTCTAGACAGCATCACAAACTGTGGTCAGTACATGGTCCACCTACAGGTTCTAGTCAGCACCATATCCTGTGGTCTACATGGGTCCACCTGCTGGCTCTAATCAGTGGTACAAGCTGTGGTCAGTACACAGTCATCATACTGGTTCTAGTGAACACTGCACATTCTGGTCAGTACACAGGGCCACCTGCTAGTGCTATAAGCACTACAACTTGTGGTCTACATGGGTTCAACTACTGGTTGTATTCAGCACCACAAATTCTGCTCCTTACATTTTCCCACCTGCCGAATCTAGTGAGCATTACAACCTGTGCTCAGCACATTGTTCAGCTGCTGGATTCAGTCACCACCACATCGTGTGGTCTGTACATGGACCACTAGCTGGCTTTAATGACCACCACTACCTGTGGTCAGTACACGGTCTACAAGTGGGCTCAAGTCAGCACTACAACTAGTGGTCTACATGGGTCCACCTGCTGGATCTAGTCAAAATTATAACCTGTGGTCACTACACAGGTCCATCTGCTGGATCTAGTCAGCTCCACAGCCTGTTGTCAATGTATGGTCCACCTCCTGGATCTAGTCAGCATGACAACATGTGATCAGTACATGGTCTACCTACTGGTTCTTTTCAGCACCCAAAACCCTGTTGACAACACGGTCCACTTACTGGTCTAGTCAGCACCACAACCTGTGGTCTACATGGGTCCACCTGCTGGCTCTAGGCAGCACCACAACCTGTGGTCTGTACCTGGGACACCCTCTAGTTCTATAGACCCAAAAACCTGTGGTCAGTCCAAGAGTCCAACTGCTGGCTCTAGGCAGTACCACAACCCTTGGCCTTTCACAGAGCACCTGCAGCTTCTAGTCAGCACCAAAACCTGTACTCTGTACATGGTCCACCAGCTGGATCTAGTCATTTCCACAATATGTGTTTTGTACATTGTCCACATGCTGGATCTATCAGCACAACAAACTTTGTCCAGCTAATGGGTCCACCCACTGCATCTTGTCAGCATCACCAACTCTGGTCAGTACACTGTCCAACTGCTTTTTGTAGTCAGCACCAAACCTGTGGTCCATACAAGCTAGAGAGCAAGACAATGTGTGGTCTCTAAATGGGTCCACCTGCTGGCTCTAGTCAGCACCACAATATGAGTTGTTACATGGATCCACCTGCTGGTTCTAGCCAGCACCACAACCTATGGTCAGTATATGGTCCACCTACTGGTTCTAGTCAGCATCACACCCTCTACTCAGTGCATGTGTCCACCTGCTGGTTCTAGTGAGCAGCACTACCTGTGCTTGTACATTGTCCACATTCTGGCTGTAGTCAACACCACAATCAGTGGTCTGTACATGGGACCACCTGCTGTTTCCCATCAGCACCAAAATCTGTGGTCAGTACACATTACACCTACTGGTTCTAGTCAGCACCACAATCTGTGACCATACACCGATTCACCTGCCTGCTCTAGTCAGCCCTACAACCTGTGGTCAGTAGAGAGTCCACCTACTGGTTCTTGTCAGCACCACAACCTGTGATCTATACATGGTTCCTCCTGTTGGCTCTAGTCAGTAACACAAACTGCCCTGTAAACAGGTCCACTGGCTAGCTCTAGTGAGGACCACAAACTGTGGTCAGTACACATTCCACCTGCTGAAACTAGTGTGCACCACAACCTGTGGTCTACATTGGTCCACATACTGGTTCTAGTCAGCACCACAACCAGTGGTCAAAACATGGGCCCATCTGCTCCACCAGCACCACAACCTGTGGCCAATATACCAGTCCACCTGCTGGCTCTAGTCAGCTACAACCTGTGGTCAGTAGACAGTCCCCCTACTGGTTCTTGTCAGCACCACAACCTATGTTCCATGTTTCCACCTACTGGTTCTAACTCAAACTACAACCAGTGGTCTCTTCACGGGCACCTGCTGTCTCTAGTCTGACTCACAACACGTGGTCAGTATATGTATCCACATGCTGGTTCTTTTAAGAACCACAATCTGTGGCCTACACGGGTCCACTTTCTGTCACTAGCCAATACCACAAACTGTGGTCAGGATTCAGATCCATCTGCAGGATCTATCAGCATCACAACCTGGGCTTTGTACATGGGTCCACCTGCTGGTTCTAATCAGCACCAGAACCTGTGCTCTATATATGTGTCCACCTGTTGGGTCCTGTAAGCAACACAACCTGTGATGCACATGTTCCAACTGCAGACTATTTTCAGCACCACAACCTGGGGTCAGTACATGTTCCACCAGTGGTTCTAGTCAGCATCAATATCTGTACTCTGTATATGGGTCCACATGTTGGCTCTAGTCAGGATCATAACCTGCCATGTGTACACGGGCCCACTGGCTGGTTCTAGTCAGTATCATAGCCTGTGGTCTGCAACTCTTCACTTACTGGCTCTAGTCAGTACAACAAATGGTGGTCTGTACATGGGCCCACCTGCTGGTTCTAGTCAGGACAACAAGCTGTGTTCAGTACACTGTCCACCTACTGGATCAAAGTAGCACCATATCCTGTGGTCACAACGTGGGGGTACCTGCTGGCTCTATGAACACCACACCTTGTAGTCTGCACATGGTCCCCCTGCTAGCTCTAGTCAGGACCATAACCTGTGGTCTGTACTTGGGTCCAGCTGTGGATTCTCCTCAGCACCACAGCCTATGGTTAATAAAAGTTCCACCTACTGGTTCTACTCACCACCACAACCTGTGGTCAGGACTTTGGTGCAACTGTTTGCTCTAGTCAACACCACAACCTGTGGTATGTACACAGTCCATGTGCTGGCTCTAGTCAGCACCAAAACCTGTAGTCTGCACAGGTCCACCTGTTGGCTCTAGCCAACACAACAACATGTGGTCAGTACATGGGTCCACCAGCTGGATATAGACAGCACCACGAACTGTGGTCTGTACACGGCCCACCTGCTGGCTCCAGTCAGCACCACAATCTATGGTCAGTACCAGGGTCCACCAGCTGGTTCCCTCAGCACCACAGCCTGGAGTCAACTGGGTCCACCTGTTAGCTCTAGTCAACACCACAACTCTGGTCAGTACCAGAGTCCTCCAGCTCATTCCATCAGCACCACAATCTGTGCTCTAAGAGTCTACCTGCTGGCTCTAGTCAGAACCACAACCTGTGGTAAGTACATGGGCCCACCTGCTGGTTCTAGTCAGAACCACAAACGGTGCTCTATACATGTGTCCAACTGCTGGCTTTAGTCAGCATCACAACCTGTGGTCAGTACAAGGGTCCACCAGCTGGTTCTAGTCAGTACCACACCATGTGGTCTATACATAGTCCACCTGCTGACTCTAGTCAGCAGCAGAAACTGTGATATGTACACGGGCCCACCTCCTGGTTCTAGTCAACACCACATCCTGTGCTCTGTAAAATGGTACAAAGGCTGGCTCTAGTCAGGACCACAACCTGTGCTCTGTAAATGGTCAGCTGGCTGGTTCTACTCAACACCACAATCTGTGGACTTTTCACTAGCCACCTGAGGGCTCTAGTCAACACCATAAACTGTTGTCTGTATACTGGTCCAGCTGCTGGATCTAGTCAGCACCACAACCTGTGGTCAGGGATGGACCCACCTGCTGGTTTTAGTCAGCACCACAACCTGTTGTCTGGACATGAACCACCTATTGTTTCTCTGAAGCACAAAAACATGTGGCAGTAAATGGTCCACCTAAAGGCTTAGTCAGCACCACAACCTGTGGTATGTACACGGGTCCACCTGCTGGCTCTAGTCAGCACCACAAACTGTGGCCAGTACTTGGGTCCTCCTGCTGGCTCTAGTCAATACCACAACCTCCAGTCTGTACACTCTCCACCTGTTGTTTCATGTCAGCACCAAAACCTGTGAGCAATACTCAACCCACCTACTGGTTTGTGTCAGCACCACAAGCATTGTCTACACATGGTCCACCTCCTATCCCTAGTCCATCTCACAACATGTGGTCAGTACATGGATCCACCTGCTGGCTCTATTCAGCACCAGATCTGTGGTTAGTACATGGTCCATCACTCGCTCTAATCAGCACCACAACCTGTGGTCTACATGGGTCCACCTGCTGGTTCTAGCCAATACCACAAACCATGGTCAGTACATGGTTCCAACTGCTGGTTCCATCAGCACCACACCATGATCTCTACACGGTCCACCTGCTGTCTCTAGTCAGACTCACAACCCGTGGTCAGTACATGGATCCACCTGCTGGCTCTATCTGAACCACAAACTCTGATCAGTACATGGTTCACCTGCTGTCTCTAGACAGCACCACAAATTTTGGTCAGTACATGGGTCCACTCGCTAGCTCTAGTCGGCACAACATCCTGTGGTCTACAAGGGTCCACCTCCTAGTTCTAGTGAGCACCAAAACCTCTGCACTGTACATGGTACATCCACTGGTTCTAGGCAAGACCACATCCTCTACTCTGCACATGGGTCCATGTGCTGTTTCTAGTGGGCACCACAACCTGTACTTTGGACATGGTACACCTGCTGGTTCTAGTGAGCACCACAACTTCTGGTCTGTACACGGTCCACCTGGTGTCTCTAGTAAGCACAACATGGTGTCTGTACACATGTCCACATGCTGCTTCTAGTCAGCACCACAAACTGGGCTCTGTACGTGTCCCACATCCTGGCCCTAGTCAGCACCACAACCTGTGATCAGTACACGGTTTACCTACTGGTTTTAATCAGCTCCACAACCTGTGCCCTGTACATGGCTACACCTGCTGGCTCTAGTCAGCATCACAAATTATGCTCTGTACATGGGTCCACGGGTCCACACGGGGCCACTGCTGACTCTAATCAAAACCACAGCCAGTGGTCTGTACACAGTCCACCTGCTGTTCCTAGCCAGACTCACAACATGTGGTCAGTACATGGTCCACATGCTGGTTCTGGTCAGCACCACAATGTGTGGTGTACACTGGCCCATGTTCTGGCACTAGCCAACACCATAAACTGTGGTCAGTATATGGGTCCACATGCTGGATCGATCAGCATCACATCTTTGCTCTGTACATGTGTCCACCTGCAGCCTCTAGTCAGCACCACAAGCTATGGGCAGTACATGGCTGCACAAAATGGTTCAACTCAGCACCATAACTGATGGTCGATACACAGTCCACCTGCTGGCTCAAGTCAGCACCACAAACTGTGGTCACTACACCGGCCTACCTGCTGGTTGTAGTCAGCCCCACAACCTATGGTCAGTACATGGTCCACCTACTGATTCTAGTCAGGACCACATCTTGTGGTCAGCACATTGGGCCACCTCCTGGCTCTCTCAGCACCACAACCTGTGGTCTGCACATGGACCACCTGCTCTCTCTATTCAGGCTCACAAGCTGTGATCAGTATATGGATCCATGTGCTGGGCTATCAGCACAACAACCTGTCGTCAGTGCATGGGCCACCTGATGGTTCTAGTCAGCACCACAACCTGTGGATTTTAAATGGGTCCGCAGATTGATTCTAGTCAGGACCACAGCCTGTTTTCAATACATTGTCCACCTACTGGTTCTAGTCAGCACCACAACCTGTGCCATATACATGGGTCCACCTGTTGGCTACAGTCAGCACCACAACCTGTGCCATATACATAGGTTCACCTGCTGGCTACAGTCAGTACCACAACCTGTGCCTTGTACATGGGTCCAACTGCTGGTTGTAGTGAGTACCACAATCTGTGTTCTATGCATGATACACCCACTGGTTCTATATAGCCCCACAACTGGTGGTCTGTTCACAGGTCCACCTGCTGATTCTAGTCAGGACCACAGCCTGTTGTCAATACACAGTCCACCTACTGGTTCTAGTCAGCACCACAACCTGTGCTCAGTACAAGGGTCCACATGCTGTCTAAATCAGACTCACAACCTGTGGTCAGTACATGGATTCACCTGCTGACTATACTCTGCAACAAAACCTGGGGTCAGTACATGGTCCACCTGCTGACTATAGTCTGCAACAAAACCTGTGGTCCACATGGGTTCAACAATGGCTCTATTTGACATCACAACCTGTGATCTGTAAATGGTCCACCTGCAGGCTCTAGTCAGCACCAATATCTGTGGTCTGTAGACCAGCCCAGCTGATCATTCTAGTCAGCCCCACAACCTGTGGTCTCTAAAGGGGTCCACCTGTTGGTTCTAGTCAGCAGCACAAACTCTTGTCAGTACACAGTCCACCTACTGGTTCTAGTCAACACCGCATCCTATAGTTAGTACACGGTGCCACCTGCTGGCTCTATCAGCACCAAAAACTGTGGTCTACATGGATTCAACTACTGGTTCTAGTCAGCACCACAAACTCCGCTCAGCACATGGTTCCACTTGCTTGTTCTAGTGAGCACCACAACCTGTGCTCTCTACGTTGTCCAACTGCTGGTTCTAGTCAGCACCACCACCTGATGGCTTAGCACCACAACCTGTGGTCTGCACAAGGGTACACCTGTTGGCTCTAGTCAGCACTACAATGTGTGGCCTGTAAATGGATCCACTTATTGGTGCTAGTGAGCACCACAACCTGTGGTCTGTTCACAGTACACCTGCAACCTCAAGTCAACACCACAACTTGTGCTCTGCACATGTGTCCATCTTCTCCTTTTAGTAAGCACCACAGTCTGTGGTCTGTACACTGTACACCTGATGCCTCTTGTAGCACCACAACCTGTGGTCAATACACCGGTCCACCTGCTGGTTCAAGTTAGCACCACAAACTATTGTCTGTACACCATCCAACAGCTGGCTCTAATCAACACCACAAACTGGTCTGTAAATGGGCCCACCTGCTGGCTCTAGTCAGCCCCACAATCTGTGGTCAATACAAGGTCCACTACTCTTCCTAGTCATCACTACAACCTGTGGTCTGTGCACAGTCCACCTCCTGGTTCTAGTCAACACACAACCCTTGGTCTGTACTGCTTCCAGTCTGCATCACAGCCTGTTGTCAATACATGATCCACCAATTGGTATTAGTCAGCACCACAAACTGGGATCAGTACATGGGTCCAACTTTTGGACCTAGTCAGCACCACAACCTGCGCTGTGTACATAGTCCACCTGCTGGTTCTAGACAGCACCACAACCTGTGGTCAGTACAAGGGTCAAACTGCTGGCTCAAGTCAGCACAACAACCTCTGCTCTACATGAGTCCAACTACTGGTTCTAGTCATCACCACAACCTGTGGTCTGTACACAGGTCCACTTGCTGGCTGCAGTCAGCATCACATCCTGTAGTCTGTACCCCCTCCAAATGCTGGCTCTAGTGTAGCACCACAATCTGTGGTTTTTACCAAGGCTGACCTGCTCTTTCTAGTCAGCTCCACAATTTGTTGTCACTACAACATCCACCTCCTTCTTCTCATCATCACCTCAACTTGGGTTCTGTTCACTATGCACCTCCTGGCCCTTGTGAGCACCACAATGTGTACTCTGTACTTTGGTCCACCTGCTGATTCAAGTCAGCTCCACAGCCTGCTGCAGATACATGGTCTACCTACTGGTTCTTGTCAACAATACAACTTGTGCTCAGTAAAAGGTCCACCTGCTGACCCTATTCAGAATCACAACTTGTGCTGCATACATGGTCTACCTGCTGGTTCTATTCAGCACCACAACCTGTGGTCAGTACACAGTACACATGATGGCTCCAGTCAATACCACAAACTGTGCTCTGTACATGGTACATCTAATGGTTCTAGACAGGACCAAAACCTCTCCTCTAAATTTGGGTCCACGTGCCAATTCTAGTGAGCACCACAACTTGTACTCTGTACATGATATACCTGCTTGTTCTAGTCAGCACCACAAACTGTGGTCTGTAAATGGGTCCAATTACTGGTCCTAATCAGCACCACAGCCTGTGATCAATACACGGTCCATGCACTGGTTCTAGTCAGCACCACAACCAGTGGTCAGGACATGGCTCCACATGCTGTTTCACATCAACACCACAAACTCTGATCAGTACATGGTCCAGCTACTGGTTCTAGTGAGCACCACAAACTGTGGTCAGTACATAGGTACACGTGCTGGTTCTAGTCAACACCACAACCTTTTGTCTGTACACAGTCCCCAGCTAGTTCTAGTCAGCACCACAAGCTGTGGTTAGTACACCGTTCACCTGATAGCTCTACTGAACACCATGGCCTGTGGTCAGTACAGTGGTCTACCTACTGGTCCAAGTCTGCCCATAATGTCGGCTCTGTACAGGGTTCCCCCTGCTACCTGCAGCCAGCACTACAACCTGTGGTTGGTACACGGTCTACCTGATGGCTCTAGTCAGCACTATGAAATGTGGTCAGTACGCGGGTCCACCAGCTGATTCTCGTAAGCACCACAACCTGTTGCTTGTACACCACCCACTGCTGGCTCTAGTCAGCACCACAAACTGTGGTCTGTAATGCATCCATTTGCTGGTTCTAGTCCACACCACAGCCTGTGGTCAATATACGGCCCAACTAATGGTTTAGTCAGCAGCACTACAAGTGTCTAGTATACAGGTCCACTTGCTGGCCCTAGTCACCAACTAAACCTGTGCTTTGTACTTGTCCACCTGCTGGTTCTAGTCAGCAACACAACCTGTGGTCTGTACACAGTCCACCTGCTGGCCCTAGTCAGCACCACAAGTAGTGGTCTGTACATGGGTCCAACAGTTGTTTCATATCAGCACCACAAACTGTGGTCAGTACATGGTCCACCTACTGGTTAGTCAGCACCACAATCTGTGGTCTGTACCCGGGCCCACCCAGGGACTTTAGTCAGCACCACAAACTCTGCTGTCTTTATGGGTCCATCCTCTAGATCTAGTCAGCAATACAATGTCTGCTCTGAGCACTGGTGCACCTGCTGGCTCTAGTCAGCACCACAACCTGTGGTCTATACATGGTACACCATCTGTTTCTAGTTGGCATCACAACCTGTGGTCTGTAGACAGGTCCACCTCTTGTTTCTAGTCAACTCCACAGCCTGTGGTCAATACACGGTCCACCTATTGGTTCTAGTCAGCACGCCAACCTGTGGTCATTACACGGGTCCACCTAATTGCTCTAGTCATCACCTAAACCTGTGCTGTGTACATGGTCCACCTACTGGTTCTAGTCAGCACCACAAATTCTGGTGTGTACAGAGTCAATGTGCTGACTCTAGTCACCACCACAACCAGTGGTCTGTACATGGGTCCAACTCCTGTTTCACATCAAAACCACAACCTATGGTCTGTACACGATCCACATACTGG
>JAQZBX010087225.1:0-12891 GCA_029593785.1 Cabassous unicinctus
TCAACAGCCTTCTGGTGCTGACTTGCTGCAATCCCTAGAGTTCCTTGGCTTGCACGTCTGCCTTCATTCCACCACATTGTGATGTCCTCACCTTTCTGCCTTCAATGACTTCTGGGTTCTATTCATAAGGGGCTCCAGTAATATGGATTAAGACCCACCCAGATTCAGTGGCCATACCTTATTTAAGAATAACATTTTCAAAATGTTCTATCTACAATAGGTTTATAAACACAGAGATGCTGATTAAATTAAGAGCATGTCTTCCATGGGGCACAAACTTTAACCAACCATAATAACCTAGACTGTGGGATTGGAGAAGGTTTTCCTGAAGATACAGCATTTAAACAGAGACCCTTAGAATACAAAGACATAGTTATATAAAATGCCAAGAGAGTATTTTTCTCAACAGATGGAACAATATACAAAGGCCTTGAGACAAAGGGCTTAAGTGTATTCAAGGAATTGAATGAAGACCAGTACAGTTATAGAATAGAAAATCAGTTGACCAATGAATCTGAAAATGTAGATAACTTCCTTATTCTAAAGAGTTTTATGAATCACGCCAAGGATTTATATCTTTATTCTAATTAGGTTGAATGTCATAGAGGGCTCGGAGTGGTGGTATGTAGGAAGGAGCACTTTGGATGCAGGGTGGAGAATAAATTGGTGGGGGGAGGGGGTAAGATTAGATAGAGGAAGAGCAATAAGTAGGCTACTCCAAATATCCAGATGAGATATGATGGCAATTTTCACTAGGGAAAAGAAATTAGGAATACAAAGAAATAGAAAGGTTAAAAAAATTTAGGAATATTTGATGGGACATGGTGGTTGAATATATGGAGGAAGAGAGGAGAATTAAAGGTGACTCCAATATTTTTGCTGAGTTCTAGCAGTAGCAGAGGGATTAAAAAAATAGAGTTAGTAGCATTGGCAGGTTTCTCAACATTTAAAAAAAAAACTCTTTCAATTTTTATTCATAGCCTTTTATTAGAATATAAAGACAGTTGATCCAAGGGGCTATGGAACTGATTCAAAAACAGCTATCATGCTACATCTGGAATACCTCTGCTCTTCCTTCCCTCCTCTTCCTTCCCTCAGGAAAGGTCCTTTCATGGAACTCTATTCAGAATATTTCTAGGGTAGTTCTGTTTGCCTATATCAACAGTGCCTCAGGTTTTCTCAAGAACAGAAAAGCTTGACTTATTTCCAAAAATAATTTTAGCTTCCATGCAAATAGACTTTAGTTTCAATATTTTTTAAGCAAATCAATTTTACTGATTCATCCAAGCTGTATAATCAATGGTATTTGGTATACTCACATAGATGTGCATTCATCACTTCAATCATTATTAGAGCATTTTAATTATTTCAATAATAATAAACAGAAAACAAGCAAGAAAATTCTTCACCTCTCAATCTCTCTGTGATTTCCCTGCTGTACATAGCAGCTATTTCTGGCTATTTGTGCATATTTATTTATTTAGCAGTTTTATTGAGATATATTCCCATACCATAAGATCTATCAAGAGTGTATAATCAGTGGCTTTTTGTATAATCACAATGTTGTGCATTCATCACCACAAAAATTTTTAGAACAATTTCATTACTCCAAAGAGAAAAACGCCACACCACTTAGCAGTCCTTTTCCAGCCCTACATAACCACTAATCTAATTTCATTTTTAAAAATAGATTCATATTTACATTTTATATAAACTGAATCATACAATATATTGTAATTTGTGTCTCATTTCTTTCACTTAACATACTTTTTTGTCTGATATTAACATCTTGCAGTATTAACATGTATTTGTTCAGCTTCATAGAAAGATGGTCTTATATCTACAATTTTATCCATATTCATATTTCTCATGTGGTTTTACTATGCTGTACAGTTCCATATTATATTTTTTAGCTTTCCTTTTAATGATATACATGACCTTAGACTTTCCTTTTAAACCACTATCATACCCACAGAATACTACTGCTAGTTACAAATATTATATTGAGTCTTCAGTGTTTGTATTCATTTCCAAAGATTAGCACACATCCTTTTTACCAATTCTGTACAAGTTAATCCTCAGCTTTCCCTTCTCTACCTCATTCTATTTTCTGGTGACCAATATTCAGGTAATATTTAGCAGTTTTATTAAGATATATTCACATATATCTCATGAGATTACATAATATATTTAGTTCATAGTAGCACAATCAGACAGTATTTGTCCTTTCATGTCTGGCTTGCTTCACTTAACAACGTCCTCCAGATTCATCCATGTTGTCATATATTTTACAACTTTTGTCTTTTTACAGCTGCATAATATTCCACCGTGTAAATACACCATAGTTTGTCCATCCATTCATTGGTTGATGGACACCTGGGTTGTTTCCAACTTTTGGCATTCATGAATAACACTGCTGTGAACATAGGTGTGTTCATGTCACTGTTCTCAGTTCTTCTGGGTATATATACCTAGTAATGGGTATTGTCAAGTCATGTGTCAAATCTATATTCAACTTCTTTAGGAACTGCCAAACAGTCCTCCACAGTGGCTGCATCATGCTAAATTCCCACCAACAGTGAATAAGTGATATTATCTCCTCAAATTCTTTCCAACATTTACAGTTTTCCAACTTTTTAATAGCAGCCAGTCTAATATGTGTGAAAGCATATCTCACTGTAGTTTTGATTTGCATTTATTTCCCTAATCACTAGTGATGTTGAAATTTTTTTCAGGTATTTCTTCACCATTTATATTTCTGTTTTTTCAAGTCTTTTGCCCAATTATTAATTGTTAATTTGTCTTTTTATTGTTGAGTTATATGATCTCTTTACATATCATGGATATTAAAACTTTTATCAGATATGTGATTGCAAAATATTTTCTCCAAATGAGTCACCTGCCCTTTCATCCTTTTGACAAAGTCCTTTGAGGTACAAAAGTGCTTAATTTTGAAGAAGTCCCATTTTGTCTATTTTTTCTTTTGTTGCACATGTTTTGGGTATAAGGTTTAAGAAACTGCCACCTACCACTACATCTTGAAAATGTTTTCCTATATTTTCTTCTAGGAGTTTTATGGTTAACATTTTTATATTTAGGTCCTTAGTTAATTTTTGTATAAGGTGAAAGATAATGGTCCTCTTTCTTTCTCTTGGATATGGCTATCCAGTTCTCCCAGCACCATTTGTTGAATTGACTGTTCGGGCCCAGCTGGGTGAGATTTACCACCTTTTCAAAAATTATTTGACTGTAGATGTGAGGGTCTATTTCTGAGTTCTTGATCCAGTTCCTTTGGTCAATCTGTCTGTCATTATGCCGGTACCATACTGTTTTAACCACTGTAGCTAAGCAATATGCTTTAAAGTCAGGAAGTGAGATTCCCCAATATTGTTCTTCTTTTTCAAGACATTTTTGGCTATTTGGGGCCTCCTACACTTCCAAATGAATTTGATTATTGGCTTTTCCATTTCTGCAAAAAAAAAAAAAAAAGGCTGTTGGGGATTTTATTGGAATTGTGTTGATTCTGTAAATCAGTTTCTGTAGAATTGACATCTTTACACTATTTAGTCTTTCTATCTATGAACACAGAATGTCCTTCCATTTATTTAAGTCTTCTTTGGTTTATTTTGACAATGTTTTGTAGTTTTCTGAAATACCCCACAGCTGTAGGCTAGCTGTAGGCAGGGACTTAAACTGAGTCACCCTAATGACATGGTCAAATAAAAACCCTAATCTTTATTTAATCAAGTAAAAGTGAAACCTCTGAAGTTAATACAGTCTAATACACCCAGAGGAACAGACCAATTTACAAACAGAATCCAATATCTATTTTTGGAATTCCTAAACAATACCAAACTCTCACACTCCACCCACTATTCAAAAAAACCTTAAATCAGTAACAAGGCTAAGTAAAAAATCATATCATAGTCATTTTAAAGAAATACAGTTTGTCTTGGGGCAAAGTACTGTCTGACTGTAGACCTCTGAAACTTACAGAACAATTTATCTGCTTCTGATATACAAAGAGAAAGATAAAGGGTAAACATTTGCATTACCATAAGGAGAACCTGGGAGGGAAACATGAGTCATGTGTCCAGAACAGTTCTAAAAACCTGCAGGGCATACTTCATTAAATTTCAAAGTCTGAGAGTCATTCTAAAAATGATGGTTTCTTCTTCCTGGGCCTCATAGGGGCCCACCCTTTCCACAGGCTTGCCCAACAGCCATTTTCTTGGTTCCACATAAATCAAGCATCTGGGTGGTGCCTAAACTCCAGAACTTACCCTCCAAGAACATTGGGCTGATGGCCACAACTTCTGTGATCTCTAGGGTAGTGTCTTAACCACCCCCAGTACAGTGAGGTGAGGGCAACATCCTCCCTAATCTTTGGCATACTGGCCCAACCCTCTCAGAGTAAGGAGTTGGCAACATGGACTCCCCTAATCCATGGGGGAGAGACCCATCCCTCTCAGACCTATGGGGTGTCAACCTTACCCTCCCTAACCCTTTCGGAATGTGCTCCACCCTCTCTGTACCATGGGGTGGCAAAACTCTCCTGAACAGTGGGTGGGTGGGAACATCCACCCTCTTCAACTGCCAGGGCAAACTCACTCTCTCTATACACATGGGTGGGATTCTTCTCTTGGTCCAAAGAGATATCTTAATTCCAGACCTCAATTTCCATGTTTTTCCTGTAAAAGCCATTTTCCCTTCCATCTTTTTCCTACATGTCCCCTTTAGTCCAGGCTGACAGTGGTTTTCTTCATACAGCTCTCTCAAAAAGCTTGTTGATTTAGCATATAAAAAGTGGGGGTCCAAGCCATCAGACAGTAAGACTTTCCACAAATCTTTCCTGGATAACTTCATTTTCAATCCTGACTTATATGTTCCAAGTTTAGTTAATTCCTCAAATGTTGCACTATGATCTGGGGCCTTGATTTCCAGAGATTTGGAATTTCCAGAATCAGTTTCTGGTTTCTTAGTGCTCAACAGTTCAGTTTTCAGCTTATTTCTCTTGTCTAGCATTTTACTACAAGCTGCAAGGAGAAGCCAAGCTGCAATCTTTGAGTTTACTTTTCAAAGTTCTTCAGCTAAGTGTCCATGCTCACCATTTTTAAATTTTGACTTCCATATAGCATCAGGAGTCATTCTTGCTAAGTCCTCTACAACTTTAAAACATGGATCACCTTTCCTCCAGTTTCCAATAATAGTTTCATCATTTACTTCTAAGTCCTCATAAAAAGTCTCTTTAGTGTCCATATTCCTACCAACAATCTCTTCAAATCACTCTAGGCCTTTTCTATCAAACATCTCACAATTATTTCCTTCTAAGTCCTTATCAAAAATAACTTTAGGCTCCATATTACTACCAACAGTCTCTTCAAAGCAATCTAGACCTTTTCCATCAAGCATCTCACAATTCCTCCAAAAAACACCCCTTACCCATTTATAAACCTTTGTAGCATTTTAGTAATTGCAAAAGCATGGCCTCACTTGCAGTACCAAATTCTGTAGTAGTCAGCCAAAGGGGTGCTGATGCAAAGTACCAGAACTCTGTTGTTTTTTATAAAGGGTATTGATTTGGGATAGAAGCTTACAGTTAACAGGCCCTAAAGAGTCCAACACAAGGTACAACAAGAGGTTGTTGTACTTTCTCACCCAAAGTCTGTTGCAACGTGTTGACGCAAGATATTGGGCAATGTCTGCAAGGTTTCAGCCTTCCTCCTTCCTCTTAAGGCTCCATGGTACCACCTTCTGATCTCAGCTGTAGGCTGAGATAAGGCTCATATCTCTTCCCGGGGCACATCTGTTTCTGAGCTCAGCTGCTCTGCTCTCTCCAGTGGTATACTATCAAGAGAACGGCCCAGTACTCTCCCTGGGGCTCCAGTATCAAAACCCAACTCTCTGTGTTCTCCTTCTCTGTGTATTTTCTTTCCTGTCTTTGATTGAGCATCAGTTTACCTAGCCCACAAATGCAGGCTAGCTGTAGGCGGGGACTCAAACCAAGTCGCCCTAATGACGTGGTCAAATAAAAGCCCTCATATTGATTTAATAAAGTAAAAGTGAAACCTCTGAGTCTAATACCATCTAATATGTCCAGAGGAACAGACCAGTTTACAGACACAATCCAATATCTATTTTTGGAATTCATAGACAATACCAAACTGACACCTTGTCCTTGGTTAAGTTTATTCCTAAATATTTGATTTTTTAAGTCACTATTATAAATGGAATTTTTTTCTAATTTCCTCCTCAAATTGCACATCAGTAGTGTACAGAAACACTTTGATTTTTGAACATTAATCCCATCACTTTGCTGAACTTGTCTGTTAGTTCTAGTAGCCTTTTTGTGGATTTTTCAAGATTTTCCAGATATAGGATCATATCATTAGCAAATAGTGAAAGTTTTATTTCTTCCTTTCCTCTTTAGGGGCCTTTTATTTCTTTATCTAACCTAATTGCTCAAGCTTGAATTTCTAGCATAATATTGAATAACAGTGGTGACAGTAGGCATCCTTGTCTTGTTCCTGATCACAGTGGGAAAGCATTTTGTATTTCACCATTGAGTACAATGATGTAGATTTTTTATATATGCACTTTACTATATTGAGAAAACTTCCTTCTATACCTATGTTGTGGAGTGATTTTATCAAGAAAGGGTACTGTATTTTGTCAAATGCCTTTTCTGCATCAATTGAGAAGATCATGTGATTTTTTTTCTTCAATTTATCAATGTCGTTTATTACACTAATGAATTTTCTTGTGTTGAACCACTCTTGCATAGCTGGGATAAAACCCACTTGATCATGGTGTATAATTCTTTTAATGTGCTGTTGCAATCTGTCTGCAAGTATTTTGTTGAGAATTTTTTGCATGTATTTTCAAATTTTCTTTTTTTGTAGTATCTTTATCTTGTTTTTGTGTTACGGTGATGTTGATTTTGGTAGCATTCTTTCTGGTTCAATTTTTTGGAGAACTTGAACAAGATTGATTTTAGATAGTATATGAAATATTGGTAGAATTCACCTGTGAATCCATCTGGCCCTGGGCTTTTCATCTTTGGGAGGTTTTTGATGACTGTTTCAATCTCATTACTTGTGATTGGTTTGTTGAGGTCTGTGTAGGTGGTTTGTGTGTTTGTAGAAATTTGTCCATCTCATCTATATTGTCTAGATATTGGCATCCAGTTGTTCATAGTATCCTTTTATGATCTGGCTTATTTCTGCGGGGTCAGTGGTAATATCCCCCTCTCATTTCTCATTTTATTTGCTTGTGTCTTTTATCTTTTTTTCTTTGTTAGTCTAGTTAAGGGTTTGTCGATTTTGTTGATCCTCTCAAAGAACCAACTTTTAGTTTTGTTGAGTCTCTTTTGTTTTGTTTTGTTTTTTTTGTTCTTGATTTCATTTATTTCCACTCTGATCATTACTATTTCTTCCCTTCACCTTGGTTTGAAATTAGTTTGCTATTCTTTTTCTATTTCCACTGGGTGTGGAGTTAGATCTTCAATTTTAGCTCTTTCTTTCTTTTTTAATGTAAGCATTGAGGGCTATAATCCTCCTTCTCAGCACTGCCTTTGCTTTGTCCCATATGTTGTGATATGTTGTGTTCTCAATTTCATTCACCTCAAGATATTTGCTGAAATCTCTTGCAATTTCTTCTTTGACTCACTGATTATTTAAGAGTGTGTTGTTTAATCTCCATATATTTATGACTTTTTCCATCCATTATTGATTTCCAGCTACATTCTAGTATGATCAGAGAAAGTGTTTTGTATACTTTAAAACATTTTAAATTTATTGAGGGTTGTCTTGAGACCCAACATATGGCCTGTTTTGGAGAAGGATCCATGAGTACTTGAAAATAATGATTTCCTGCTGTTTTGGGGTGCAATGATCTATAGATGTCTGTTAGATCTAGTTCATTTATCATATTATTCAGGTTCTCTGTTTCTGTATTTATCTTCTGTCCAGATGTTGTATCCAATACTGAAAGTGGTGTAATGAAGTCTCCAACTATTATTGTAGAGACATCTATTTCTCCCTTCAGCTTTGCCATTGTATGCCTCTTGTGTCATGGGGCACTCAGGTTAGGTGCATAAATATTTAGTATAGTTATTTCTTCTGGGTGAATCACCCTTTTTTATTAATATATGCTGACCCACTTCATTCCTTATAAAAGTTTTGCATTTAAAATCTATTTTGTCTGATATTAATATCGCTATTTGAGCTCCTTTTTATATTTGCATGGAATATCTTTTCCAACCTTTCACTTTTAACCTAGTTTTTCCTTACATCTGTGGTGAGTTTCTTGTAGACAACATATAGATGGTTCATATTTTTTTATACATTCTTTCAGTCTATCTCTTTTGTTGGGGAGTTCCAGCCATTAACATGAAATGTTTTACTGTTAAGGCATTACTTACTTTACCCATTATGTCCTTTGGTTTTCTGTTGTTGTATCATACTATTGTCTGTCTTTTTACCCTTTAATTTAACCTTCTTAATAATATTCATTTCTACACGTTTCTCCAAGTCTCTCACTCTTATTTTTTCCTTTGAGGCTGTAGCACTCCCTTTAGTATCTCTTGTAATTCTAGTTTTTGGTAACATAGTCTATCAGATTTGTTTTTCTATGAAGATTTTGAACTCACTCTAATTTTTGAAGGACAGTTTTGAAGGACAGAATTCTTGGCTGGCAGATTTTTTTCTTTCTCTACCTTAAATACATCATACCACTTTTCTCTCTTTCCAATGTTTTGTGATGAGAGGTTGGCACTTAATCTTATTGAGGTTCCCTTGTATGTGATGCTTTGCTTTTCTCTTGCTGCTTTTAGAATCCTCTCTTTATCTCTGATATTTGTCATTTTTAATAGTAGGTGTCTCGGGGTAGGGCTATTCAGGTTTATTCTGTTGAGGGTGCATTGTCCTTCTTGGATATTGATATTTATGTCTTTCATAAGTTTTTTGGAAGTTTTTAATCATTTTTTCCCAAATATTCTTTCTGCTCCTTTTCCATTCTCTTCTCCTTCTAGAACACAGATTATTCGAATGACTGTGTGTTTCATGTTGTCATTCAATTCCTTTACCTGAGACCTTGTTCCATTTTTTCTCTGTTCTCCTGTTTTTTTGAGTTCAGATGTTCCGTCTTTAAAATCACTAATTCAGTCTTCAAGCAAGTCCAATCTGCTCTTATATGCCTCTAATGTATTTTTTTATTATTACTTTTTTATTAGAGAAGTTGTAGGTCTACAGAAAAGTCGTGCATACAATATAGAGTTCCCATATACATCTCTATTATTAAGGCCTTGCATTAGTGCAGTATGTTTCAATTCATGAAAGAACATTTTTATAACAGTTCTATTGACTACAATTGTTCTATTAACTATATAGTCCATCTTTTACAATAATGTTCACTGTGTTGTACAGTTCTATATTGTTGGGTTTTTAATTTTTTTTATTGAAATATATCATTCATACATGAACATGCATAAACAATAAGTGTATAGTAAAGATTGTGAACTTAGAAAAAAAAATGTGTAACATCATACAGGGTTCTCATACATTACCCCTCCACCAACACCTTGCATTGTTGTAAAACGTTTCTTACAAACTATGCAAAAGCATCGGCAAAATATTACTATTAATTATCATCCCTATCTTATATTTGGTGTATTTTCCCCTAACTCACCCTATTTTTTAAAAATATATTTTTATTACAGAAGTTGTGAACTTACAAAACAATCATGCACATGTGTAGAATTCCCATACAACTTCCTTTCACCAATACACCACACCATGGTGGAACATTTGTTACAGATTATGAGATAATATCATCAGACTATTACCACCAACCACGGTCCATAATGTAAGTTTGGCACACTTTTTCCATACCCCTCCATTATCAACACAGTACACCTTTGGCATTGATGCAAGAATGTTATAGTATTGCTGTTAACCACAGTCTATAGGTTATGCCAATTGTAGTTTTCCCATGTTTCTCCACATTCCCACCACCCTGCAATAGTGATGTACATCTGCTTTAACTCACAGAAGGACACTCTTGCATCTGTACCATCAACCACAATTCTCATCCACCTCTGGGTTTACTGTGTTATTCAGTACCTAGATTATTCTTTAGTTTTCTTTCAGTTGACATTTATTTCCCCAGACTACCCTTTTTAGCCACAATCCCATTTATAAACCAGTTGCTACTCACTATAATGTGTTACCATCAACTCTATCCATTTCCACACTTTCACAGTCAACTTAATTAAAACTTCTACATACATTAAGCATCAGTAGTTCTTCTCAACCTTTCTCTTATCTCTTTATAACCTATACTCTAGGTTTTAACTCCATGTGTTTACTCTTCATATTTAGTTCATATTAATGAGACCATGTAATATTTGTCCTTTTGTGTCTGGCTTACTTTGCTTAATATAATGTCTTCAAGATTCATCCATGTTATCGTGCATCCCAATTTCATTTCTTCTTACTGCAGCATAGTATTCCATCATATGTACATACCACATTTTGTTTATCCATTCATTGGTTGATGGACACTTGGGTTTTTTCCATCTTTTGGAAATTGTGAATAACGCCAGTATGAACATTAGTGTGCAGATATTCTAGGGACTCAATAACACAATGAACCCAGACATTGATGAGAATTGTGGTTGATGGTACAGATGCAAGAGTGTTCTTATGTTCATGTCATAGCTTTTAGTTCTTCTGGATATATTCCTTGTAAAGGAATTGCTGGATCATATGGTACTTCTATATTTAACTTCCTGAGGAACTGCCAAACTGTCTTCCACAGTGTCTAGTGTATTTTTTATCTCATCCATAATGCCTTTCATTCCCATAAAGTCTGTTACTTTTCCTTGAAGGCTTTCAAATTGTTCTTTATGCTCATCCAGTGTCTTCTTAATATCCTTTTCTCTTTAATCATTTAATTTTTCAATTTGTTATATTGATTTAGGAGAGTTGTGTGATTATCATTGATTAATTCTCTTAAATTCTGTATCTTTTCAGGATATTTGGTTTGTTCTTTTCACTTGACCATCTCTTACTGTTTCTAGTATGGCTTTTAAGTTTTTGCTGATGTCTAGGCATCTGAATATTTTGGAGAATTTACTTTGATGGCCAATTTTTCTCCCTTGCCTATTGTTTTCTCTTTATTTCTCACAGCTCTTCTTTGATATCTGATTCAAATTATTCTAGTCTTTCAAATTGACAAGCTTAAGTTATCAAAGTTGAGCCAGAGACTCACTAATGAGGTATAGATTTTCTCCCAGAAGTTAGAGTACAGAGGGAACCAAAAAGTTTTTGTTCATGCAATTTCCAGTCTGGCCAGCAGATGGCACACATAGGCACACCTTTCCAAAGACATAGTTCGATTTTCATTTACCTGGGTTTTGGTCTGGCCAGTGCCAAGATCCAAAACAGGGTCTTCTGGCTGAATTCACTGAAGTTTAAAAGGCCCCTGATTCCCCCTCCCTTTTTCCTTGTAACAGCTGACAGGGAGGAAGATGTCTGTTCCTCTCTCAGTCAACTTCAGTGAGCTAGGGGTTTTATTCCTGCTTAATATCTTGGGAGTGTAGCAGGGAAGCCTTTCCCAGTCACTATGGGGGTTTGGTAACTCACATTTGTTGCTTTGGGCTCTTCCTTTTTCTGTCCTTTAACCTTGGGAGTTGTGTAGCACTGTCCTGGTGTGCTGATCCCCAAAGAAGATCCTTCAGTTAGCTTTTGGCTCTTTCTCCCTTGTTTTTGTGAAAGAGTTGAGCCCTGCCTGCCTAGTCTGATGCCATCTTCTCACAATTCTTTTCAGTATTTTTTAAACAATCTCATACATATAGAAAATTTGGAAGTAAAGTACAGAAGACTTTTTCCCAAAACTAACTGAAAGTTAGTTGCCTACCTGATGCCCATCACACAAAAATGTTTAAGGGTTTATTTCTCATTAACAAGAACATAACCAAAATAAATCTGTCATAATTAGGAAATTTCCCTTACTTTCTGGTACCATAAAAATGTTCTAGCTTTATCTTCTACTTTTTCTTTCCAGGTCTGGAATCAGTCATCATCAAATATCCCTGGGGAGTGGTATATTGAAGCCAATGTTTTCTCAATAAGTGTGTCCCTAAGCCCTCTTAGTAGACAGAAGTTGGGGAATATTTGAGTATGTAGATGCACACACACATATTTACATCTATTTTAATCTACCTATTCATCCATCTATCTATCCATCCATAAAAACCACGGAAGCTGATATCCCAATACCTTCATTAATAATCCAACACCACTGAATTTTATTATTTATTTTTCCTTTATGTATTTGTTCACCCTTCTATAGTGATAAACATGGTTCCCAATTATATATATTTATCTAATCATTAGTCCTATATATAACCAATCTTCCATGTCTGCTACTAGCTTCCTCCCTATGTGATTGTTCTCACACAACTTGGGATCTGCTCCTCCTTCCTCGACCACCACCCTGGATATCTATCTTGCCCTGCTTCACCTAATGGCTTTAGAAGTACATTTGAGAGAATGGAGGAAATGGAAGAAGATGGGAAGAAGAAGCAGAGGAAGGGAGCAAATATGCTTCTATAAGGTTTTCACCATTGGCTTGTCTTCCAGGCATACACAGCAATGATTGGAATCAATTGGTAGAGAGCATCAAGATATCTTAGGGCAAAATCTCCATTACCCCAAATTTTTGTATAAAACTAATTATAGAAACATTTAGTTCCTTGCTGTATGGTCTAAATTGGGAGAAAACTGTAACTAGCCATAATTGTGGCCCTTTTCCTTTACCACTTGTTGAGGGACTCAAAACACTAGTTCTCTCCCTTCTCTATCCTCACCCTTATATTAGACTTTTATA
>JAQZBX010087226.1:0-12893 GCA_029593785.1 Cabassous unicinctus
CACAGCAGCACAAGCAGCAAGGGGGGGATAAATAAATAAAATAAATAAATCTTTAAAAAAAAAAAAAAGATATTTATCTTTGAGTTGCAAAAGCCTAAATAAAAAGCAGTTTAAAAATCTTTTAGTTTATAAATCTCCATTAAAAGAAAAGAAATCCATTTGAGTTTTAGGCAAGTCCATAAAAATATTTCTTCCCTAAGAAATACTTTTATGGGAATAAAGATCCTTCAAGGTTTCAAACTCTTCTATTAGAGTTTTATTTTGATTTTCCAGGGTCACAACTTGGATTTTCCAGGCATTTCACATAGTCTTTCTCATTCTGTGACATTCTCCGGCAGCCTCTCTGTTTTTCATTAACCTTATTTCTCTTTTCAATTGGGGGTCATCTGTCTTAGTTGTCTAAGATGTAAGATTCACAGGCGATGTCATCACCACAGTTTGTGGCAGCAGAGTAGCTGGAGGTGTGGTATGGCTCTGATATGTCTGCATATCTCCTGATGCTGTCTGTACAGCCACCTGGTTGCTAGGCACAAGTATTTGCTGTCCATCAGAGGTCTGTGCATACTGGAGAATTGTTGCCCCTTGCTGAGTCCTGCCTGAATTCGTAATGTTCATGTCTGAAGCCCCTGTCCTCCATCTGTGCCTGGACTGGCCAGCTGTAAGGCTCCATTTGGGGCTAGTCTGATAGATGGAGTTGGAACAGACATGGAAGTGAAAGTAGAGACTCCAGGGCTTTCTTTGTCTCCTTTTCTGGTCCGTATATCTTCAGAAGATAGGTCTTTTCAAAAATTTTCTGTAAGATGGGCACCGCGCTAGAAGCCCGTGGGTTTTTGTGAGGAGCCTGTGCTGCCAGATGAGTCCTGAGACTCCTCCCTTTCTGATAAGGATGGTGTCTGTGGAGCAGTGTGAGAGCTGTGAGCTCCCTGAACTGCTGAACTTGGTTGAGGTGCTGTCTCTGAAGGGTTACTCCTGTGACAATCTTTTGTAATCAACTGTGGCTGCAACCTTGTTGCTGTCTGGGAGGGTTTATTTAACTTTTTAATATGGAAAATTTCAAACATACACAAAAGTGGAGATAATAGTATAATAATCGCCCTGCCCCTTTTGCCCATCACCCAGCTTTATCATTTTCCTCCTCTAGAGACATTTTCTAATGAGTTCAGGCATAAAACATTTGCATTCTGTATTATCTTTTTCTCCTCTTGGCATTGTTTTCAAAGCAAATTTGTTTTCTCATTTACACTGGAAAATTTAGGCTTGTACTAGTCACTCTCGCGACTAGTTTTAAAAAAGCAATAGCTGAACTTGGTTATTAATAGAAATGAACTGAGTGTAAAATACACAGATTGTTGGTACAGCTGTACTTTACAAAAAGATTAAGTTATATACATAATATTATCATCAGACTCAAGTTGGTTAATGCAGAGCCTCTACTTTCACTTACAGTGTAGAAAAACCTGTGTTATAAAACTCTGGATGGAAACCTAAATGTAGATTGGAAATGTGTTCTCCTTTCCTCCCTTCCCCTTCTATCTCCTTCCTTCTTCGATTTGTTGTTCTTTCTGTCATTCATTCTACAAATTGTCACTGCATATGCAACGCAAACCAGAGAGAAGCTTATATTGCAGGAAGGTAGGGAGTTAATAAACCAGTAAGTAAATAAATTAAATCTAGTAATTTTGATAAGTGCTAGGCAGGAAATGTGAACGATATATTAGAGAATAGGGTGAGGATGTGCTCAGCAGGGTGATGAGGAAAGAGCTGTATATGTTGGTGACTTCTCAACTCCATGTGAAGGATGAAAAGCAGCCCTGTGAAGTGCACGATGGGATAGCACTTGCAAAGGCCCTGAGAGGGGAAAGAGTCTGTGGTAGATTGGGAACCATCAGAGGGAGTGTGAATGGAAAGAAGATGGAGTGGTCAGTAGGGGCCAGATCATGCAGGACCTTGTGGGTCCTGGTAAGGAGTGTGGAGTTGAAAGGCTTTAAGTAGGATTGTAATGTGATCTGCTTTGCCTTTTTTTTTTTTTTTTAACTTTATTTTTAAAGAAGATTTAGTTTACAGAAAAGCTGGATAGAAAATATAGGGGATTCTCATATTATACCGCCCCCCGCCCCACCGCTTTGACTTTTTAAAAAAATTGTTTAAAAAGATCTGTGTGGAGAATGGACTTTGCAGTGTGGAAGGAGACACAGTTTGGAGGCTACTGTTTCCAGGTGGCTTGGGCTAGGATGATGGCCGTGCTTATGGAGAGAAGTGATTGATTTCATGATTTATCATGCAATAGATTCCGTAGGATTTGCTAATGGATTGCATGTGCCATGTAAGGGTAAGGCTGAGGGAGCCACTGATGATGGTTTCTAAGTTTGGCTTGGTTGATTGGACAGTGTAAGAAGGGAAGGTTAGAGAGAGTTGGGTTTGAGAGTAAAATTAGAGTTCAGTTTTGTTTGCCTATGCAATATGAAAATGGAGATTCCAAGTAAGTAGTTGAACATGAGAGCCTAGAGCTCAGGGGTTGAGTCTTTATAATATTGATAGCATTTATAGTCATGAGTTTACATGGTATCATCTAGGAAGAGAATGTCTAGTGTGAATGGGAAAAAGAAGATGAGGACTCTATACCAAGCCCTGAGGAATTCCAACAGTGAGAGTTTGGGTCATCCTGGAGGAGCCAACAAAGGAGACTAGAGAGGAAGAAGGAAAACCAAAACCAGGAGAGTAGTGTCACAATAGCCGAGAGAAGAAAATGCTTCCAGGAGTAGGGGCTGAGTAGAATGCTGATGCTGTGTAGAATGGGGGCCTACTAAGATAAGACCAGCAACCGTTGGATTTGTTGATAGGTTTATCGGTGACCTTGACAGGAGCAGTGTCACCAATTGGAGAGTGAAGCCAGATTGAAGAGGAAGTTAAGAAATGGCATATATAGACAAGATTCTGAGACACCTTACTGTGAAGGGGAGGCAGAGAAATGAGAAGTACTTGGAGGGCATGAGGGGGTCAGGAGAGATTTTCTTCCATTATTGAGATGGCTGTAGTAGAGCATGTTTGTATACTGCACTGATGGGAGTGATCTAGTAGAGAGGCATGCTGCAGAGAAGGAATAACTGGGGCTTCTGTGTTCTTAAGTAAGTAGATCAAATGGGTGGAATCTGGAGCCAGACCGAAGAGATTTTCCTTTTGCTGAAGGATGGAAGCAGATGCAAGCATGTGGTGGGAAAATATAGGAAGTTCTAGGCACCATCACATTGCTTTATATAATTAACTTTTTTCTTGCCTACTTCTTGCATTCCTCAGTTTTCTGCATATGCATAGACATTCAATTTGTTTTAAAGAAATGAACAAGCAGAAGGTTATTACTACACTGAATGTACACTGAAAAACATCTTTTTTAAGGAGAGATGGGAAAAAGTTCAGAAATAGCACAAGATGTGTATAGATGGTTACAAAAAGGCATGCTCATTTTCTTATGGTAATTTTTGAAATAGTGCTAACATTTTTTCTTGTAAAGTGAATATGTAAACTGCAGGAGAAGAAAAGAAGCATGGGAGTGCTTTATTTCATGAGATTCTCTCAGAATGAATGCTCCGATTTTTAAAGTTGCTATTTAAATTCAGCCTTGCTGCATGACAGTGTTACAGGTTGCAGTCCTGTCACTGCTGTTTGAGGAAGGTCTTCTCCATTAAGTGTAAGACTAAGTCATATAGAATAGATGTGGAGCTGCTCATGATCAGGTGAGAATATAAACCTCAAGAAGGTGGGGACTTTGATCTTTTTCACTACTTCATCCCCAGATCCTGGCAAGTAATAGATGCTCAAATATCTGCTGAATAAATGAAC
This sequence comes from Cabassous unicinctus, assembly GCA_029593785.1. Lineage (NCBI taxonomy): Eukaryota > Metazoa > Chordata > Mammalia > Cingulata > Chlamyphoridae > Cabassous > Cabassous unicinctus. The sequence continues at coordinate 3,838 of JAQZBX010087226.1, forward strand.
TATTAAATATTAAAAGAAGCATCACTGTATTAGTGGACCCTGCAGAGTAAAGTGACTGCCTCATCCTCCAATTGGAAATGTTTCCTCTTTTATCCAGAGATCAAATTCTTACATAAAACAGAATGGTATGATAGAAAGAATATGGGCGTTCAATTAGATAGTCATGGATCCCAGCTTTACTTCTGCCAACTTGGACACAGTTCTTAGCCTCAGTTTCTTTTTTTTTAGGTAGTGGGGACCGGGGAATGAACTTGGAACCTCCCATGTGGGAAGTGGGTGCGCAACCACTTGAGCCACATCTGCTCCCCAGCATCAGTTTCTTATCTCTAAGATGGGAATAGTAATAATGTACTTTGCAGAATTACTGTCTATTTGTATAATGTCCATAACGTACTCAGCATAGTACTTGGCATAGTAGGTCTTCAGCAAAAGGAGAGGATTTCATTGGTTTCCTATTCTGCTTAGTGGTGAGAGAGTCTAGCTTCTGAAGTCTGATCTGGTTTTCCATATGGAAAAAAAATGGAATTGGGTCTTTCCCTCATACCAGGTGGGTTAAAGACCTGAATGTGAAAGACAAAACTGGGAAACTTTTAGCAAATAATATAAGAGACTATCTTAGTGACCTCAGGGTAGGGAGAATTTCTTAAACAAGATGCAGAAAACACTAACTGTAGAGGAAAAGATAGAAAAATGTTACTTCACTAGATTAAAACTGTCATCAACAGACACCACAGAAGAGTGAGAAATGACTCACAGAACAGGATAATATATTTTAATCACATGTAACTGTCAGAATATATAGAGGGCCTTCAAATCAATAAGTAAACCAGACAGACAACCCAAAAGAAAAATGGATATGACATGAATAGGCACTTCCCCAAAGAGGAAAGCCAGTGGTCAATAAAAATAAGGAAAAATGCTCAGCATCACTTTAATCAGGGAAATGCAAAATAAAACACAGTGAGATGCCATTACACACACATCAGATTTGCAAAAATTAAAAACTCTTACTGTAGGAAGTGAGTATGTGGAGTCACGGGAGCTATTATCACTGTGGGTGAGTTGGAACAACCTCTTTGGGAAAGTTGGACATTGTCTGCTGTAAAAGCCGAATACGTGCTTGTCCCCACTTCAGCTTTTGAACAGGCTTGTGCTAGACTGAGCTCACGTCTGTGGCTGGAGGTTGCCAGGAAGGTTCGCCCTGAGGCCATCAAGGCCGTGACTGCAAGGCTACCAGAGCACAGAGCGTGCCGCCGTGGCTGATAGTGCTGAGGTAGGAGTGTGAGCTTAAAGTTCTAATAATGTTTCTTTCTTTGTTCTTTAATTTATTAATGTATGCTGGATGGCAGAAAGCTCTGTGGAACCATATATTTTTTTTCCTTTTACCACTAAAAGCAGGGTGCTAGAAAGCCAGTATTCAAAATCAAATAAATGCAGTTTTGTTTTTAGTGAAATAAGTCTTCCCCCAATTGCATACCTTTTCATCCTAGGTAGAAAAATGAAAAACAAAAAAATTGTAAGCTTTTTTCTCTATTATTTTAATAGTTTATTGAGATGTGATTTACATACCACAGAGTTTACCTATTTGAAGTATGTAACCCAGTGACTTAATATATTTCCAAAGATATGCAACCATCACTATAATTTAATTTTGAAACATTTTCATTACTCCAAAAGGGAACCTTCTACCCATTAGCGGTCACTCCCTATCCCTTCCCTGTGCCTCTCTCCTCGACTCACCGCACCCTGAGGCAACCACTAATCTACTTCCTGCCTTTTTGCCTATTGTGGATAGGCACATATCATTTCATGGCATTGGTATCATATAATGAGGTATTTTGTGTCTGGCTTCTTTCACATAGCATAAAGTTTTCGAGGTTCGTCCAAGTTGTAGCATGTCTCAGAACTTCATTCTTTATGGTGGAGTCATGCTCCATTGCATAGATACACCACATTTTGTTTAGCCATCTATTGATGGACATTTGGGTTGTTGTCTAATTTTTTTTACACAATTCACAGATCATCTTAGCTTTCTAAATGGCTTTTATTGAGATAGGGTTGCTCTGTGTTCTCATTTTGGGGATCCTCTAGCTTCATAATTTCTTCCTGCTCCATTGAAGTTTATTTGGGCTGTGTTTTTATTCATTCAGTCACTCACTGCCATCGCTCATTGAGGGCCTGCCTGTTCTCAAGAGGCCAGTCCTGAGAGCCAAGGATGCACTCCTGTCAGGGACCAGGGCATCTGATTTTGTGATGTGGGAATAAAGATTGTTGTAAAATAGCTTTTTAATTATAAGGTAGATTAGATGTGTTATGGTTCCCTGAGCTTTTTACCCAGGAGGACCTGCCACTGGTATCCGTTCTCAGATGTATTTCTTATTCATTGTTAACTGATTCATTAGGTGGTAGTTCTGAAAACTTTCTAAGAAGTGGTCTGTCTTCCTACCTGAGTTGAGACTTAAATGTGCAGTAAAATGACTAAGAGGAAATGAGAGAAGTTGAAGAAATCCATTTTAGAAAAAGTTTTACGTATAAAGACTGTTTTTAAAAGACAGCTTGGTATGGTAGAGAACGGACTTAGGTTTTGGATTTGGCTGTCATTTACTAGTTCTGTGAACTTGGGCAAGTTAAATAACATCTTTAGGCCTCATTTCCTGACCTTTAAAATGGGGATACTAAAAGGGTGGTGAAAAGAAGGAGGTGTAGGGTTGGTGCCAGCTGTCTTCTTCCACCTCAAGACAGCTTTTATTTTTTTTAATTTTTAATTTTTTATTTATTTATCCCCCCTTGCTGCTTGTGCTGCTGTGTCCATTCGCTGCGTGTCTTCTCTGTGTCTGCTCATCTCCCCCTTGCTGTGAGGTCTTGCCGCATCAGCCCACGGTGCCATGCGAGCCGGCCTGCCCTCACAAGGAGGCGCCGGGAAGCGAACCCGGGGCCTCTCATATGGTAAACGGGTGCTCTATCCATTGCACCACACCCGCTTCCTGCCATGAGGTTGCTGCATCAGCCCACCTCACCGCTCAGGCCGGCGTGCCCTCACAAGGAGGCCTCGGGATGCGAACCTGGGCCTCCCATATGGTAAACAGGGTCTCTATCCTCTGAGCCACACCCGCTTCCCTCAAGACAGCTTTTAAAGAAAACTTATTCTTTATAATAAGCTATGTTCCTTCTGGAAGTAATTAAAGCTACTAATTCAAAATTATGACAGCATTTTGGCAAAAGAAAAAACTAGAGTAATATAATAATATACTTAGTTGTAATCATTTCTTAGAATGTGAGAAAAATTGATGCAATTTTAAATTACTGCTAATTCTTAAGAGTTACACAATTTTAATCAATTTTAGCTTTTTCTGTTATTTCAAACTTTATGTTTTAGTTTCCTACGCTGCTCAAGCAAATACCATGAAATGGGTCAGGTTAAACAATGGGAATTTATTTACTCACGGTTTGAGGCCGGGAAAAAGTCCAAATCAAGGCATCTTCAAGGCGATGCTTTCTTCCTGAAGACTGTGGCGTTTGGGGCTGGCTGCTGGTGATGTGGTCCGTAGCTTGTCACATGGTAGCCGCTCCTGGTCTCTCCATTCTCTATTGGGTAAGATTGTGTCAGGTCTCACCTGCCACAGAGGAGGTTTGTGTTCTTATTTAAAGAAGCAAGTTAATGAATCAGTAAGTGCAGTAGCTGCCTTTTGTATTTTGAATAAATTTAAGAATCTGTAAGGAACCTGTTGTCCAGAATGCTTTTATCTGATGGCATATACTTCTTGCAAGGTGTTACGGTTTTATGAAATTCTGAAACAGTAGTGGACAGAAAGTGAATTTAGTAGAAAGCTTGCCTCTGGTCAGCTTTGAACAACTCAGCCATACTAAGAGATGTACCCAAGAAGTCATATTCTGTCCATCTTAGGTTTATCTGTTACTTATGGTTCCCTCTGTAGAAGAGTTATTCTTTAGACAAAAGGACTGAAGAATGAATACCTTTGTCATTTTGAGTACAGACTAACTTTTTGGAGCATAAAAATGTTCTTTTTGTTTTTGTATTAGTCTCTTTAGCACTCAGTTTTGAAACATGCTAACGTGTCAACTGTGAGGCGGGTAGAATATGCTCCAATCTTATTATATATTAATTTGTTATATTTATAGCTGAACTTGATTTGTTGACCATGGAATTGAGAACCTGTAAAAACTAAGGGATGCCTATCATTTTCCTTTAATTCTAGTACTTTGGAAAATCTGATGTGTAAAAGTCACCTAATCTCTGACTTTCAGGTTTGTTAGTCAGTGTGTTTTCCTAATTACTAAAATAAACAAAAGATTACGAGACTTGCATGGTATTACTGCCCTTTCTAGTTGCCAACGAATCTTATTCCTTTGCTACCCAGATAACTAAATATACGCTTCTTTTCATTCATTGCATTTGCTTTTTATCTACCTATTCTTTTCTCAACCCCCGCACACTGCAGCCTCTCCCTTGCCCCGATTCTGGGAAATCTCTCCCAGAAGTTGTCAGTTATCGTTGCATTCCCCTTTTCTTTGTGGTTTTCTCTTCCCCATTCTCTGTTCACTTCTCTTTGGGTTTTTCTGGTTTGTAGCTAATAGCAATAGGCTGGGTGACTCACAAGTCCCTTTCCAGTCTGCTTTAATCTTTGTCATCTGACAGCAGCCTGGTTTGCAGCTGTCTCCAGGACTCTTCACCTGGATGATCCCTTCTAATCCTAGGCCGTAGAGCACAGTCTTTGACCCTTCCCCCACTCCCAAACCTCTGTTCTTCTTCACTAGTGTCCCAGTATTTCAGGCCTGGTGCATGCTAGATTTGGGAGTCATCTATGATTTTTCTGTCATTTCCTATTTGAAATGTCTTTTAAGTTTGCTCTTTCCTTATCATTCTGGTGACTGCTCTTCTGTGCCAAACTTTCAACCCTTCCTCCCTGGGCTAGTCCAGCACCTTCCTCCCAGATCTGCCTCTAGTCCCAACTATCCTTTAACTGTGTACATGTCAACAGATAAACCTTAAAATATAGCACCCCTCAAGTTTTTACTGTTTGGTACTTTTTTTGTCTTCTATAACTTTTGCCATTATGTACACTCTTCTTTGTGGTCTTTTTGTTCTCTACATCAGCAGACTGATCCCTCCTGTCCCCTCTCATGCAAGCATATGTTCTCTCTCTCATGCATATGCACACACATACACACACGCAGAGTTGATGCCAAGCTCATACCTGTCTCGATGCCTTTTGTGTGCTGCTTGGCCAGCTGGGAATGTCTTCCACCCTATCCTCTACCTTTCCAAGGCTCTGTTAATCCTTCAAGGTGAAGTTCGTGCCTCGCTTTTGCTTTTGGTGAAGTTGTTTGCAGCTATTTTGGCCTATACTTCTCTTTCCCTTCTCTATGCAGCTAACTTTTTAATGCCTTGTACTTCAGAAATTCCCCTGGTAGTTTTCTCTCCTAATTGTAAAATCCTTTAGGGCAAGACTGAGACTAGTATCATGCTCCCCTGTTGCTAGCATGGTGCCAGGAGTGAAGGAGGTGTTCAGTAGTAGACTTTTTTCCATCACCCCAAACAGAAACTCTGTACTCATTAAACATTAACCTCCCGTTCCCTACCTCCACCCCAGCCCCTGACCACACCCGTATTCTAGTTTCTGACTCTATGAATTTGTTTATTAGAATTATTTCTTATCAGTGAGGTCATACAATAATTGTCCTTTTGTGTCTGACTTCTGTCATTCAACATGATGTCTTAAAGGTTTATATGTGTTGTTGTATGTATTCGAACTTCATTCCTTTTTTTATTCTAATCTGCTCTTTTTATTTTATTTTTAACTTTTAGTTTCAAATACTTTTAAAGTTACAAGACTGTTACAAAAATAATACAAACCCCATACAGAGAACTCCAGCATACCTTGCCCTCCAGATACACAGATCAACCAATTTTAACATTTTGTCATCTTTGCCCAATCATTCTATCTATCCATTTAGCTGTCACTTTGTCTATCTCTTCATCAATCCATTTTTTGAACACTTGAGTATAAGTTGTATATATCATGCTCCTTGAATACTTAATACTGCCATGTACATTTCCTAAGAACAAAGATATTCACTTATGTAACCACCTTAAGTGCAGTTATCAGGTTTAAGAAATTTGACATTGACTAACGCTTATAGTATACATTCCAAATTTTTTTTTATATGTCCCAGTAATGTCCCTATGCAGCTTTTCTCATCCTTTGCTAGATCCCATCCAGGATCATGTATTGGCTTTTCATTGTCAGTCTCTTTAGTTGCTCTTTATTCTTCTTTTTCATTGTGGAAGCATATGTACAACATAAACTTTCCCATCTCAACCACTTCAAAGCATACCATTCAGTGGGATTAATCACATTTACCATATTGCGGTACCTTCACCACCTTTAATTACTAAAACTTTCCCATCTCCCCCAACAGAAACCCTGTACCCCTTATACATTAATTCCCATTCCCCCTACCCCTGCTTTGGCAACCTGTACTCTTAATTTCTGGATCTGTGGGCTTTCATATTCTGCAATATTTTCTTTGTAGTTACTCTGGGGCTTAAATTTAACATCCTAAGTCTATAACAAATTCATTTGCTTTGATACCAATTTAACCTCAATAGTATATACAAACTATCTTTCTAGACCTCGTTGTCCCCCCACCTTTATGTAGTTCTTGACAAATTACATTTTATAAGTTCAAAACCACTGATTTTTCATTACATTTTATATTTGCTTTTTAGATAATGTAGGAAGTAAAAAGTGGAGTCACAATCCCAAAATACAATAGAACTGGCAATTATACTTATCAGTGTTGTTACTCTCACCGGGTATCTTTATTTCTTCAAGTGGCTTTGATTTAGTGACTATTGTCCTTTTCTTTCACTCTGCAGAGCCTTTCGGCCTCCTTAGCATCTATTGTAGAGCTGGTCTAGTGGTGACATAATCCCTCAGTTTTTGTTAATCTGAGAATGTCTTAATCTCTCCCTCATTTTTGAAAGACAGTTTTGCTGGATATAGAATTCTTGGTTGGCAATTTTTTGCTTTCAGCTCTTTAAATATGTGCTTCTGATGAGAAACTGATATTTAATCTTATTGAGGCTACATTGTACATGGCAATAGTTGCTTTCTTGTGGCTTTCAGAATTCTCTATCTTTGGCATTCAACTGTTTGATTATAATATGCTGTGGTGTGGGGCTATTTGGGTTGATCCACTTTGGAGTTTGTTGAGCATCTTGGATGTGTATATTCATGTCTTTTATTAAATAATGATTGATCATTATTTCTTTAAATATTCTCTCTGTCCCTTTTTTCTCTTTCTTCTCCTTCTGGGACTCCCATAAAGTGTATATTGGTATGCTTAATGGTGTCCCACATGTTCCTCAGACTCTGTTCACTTTTCTTCATTCTTTCTTCTTTCTGCTCCTCAGACTTGGATGATTTAAATTGTCTTTATCTTCATGTTCACTGATTTCTTCTTCTACCAGCTCCCCTAAATTCCTCAAAGGAATTTTAAATTTCTATTACTTTGGTCTTCAGCTCTGTTTGGTGCCTTTTCATAATTTCCATCTCTCTATTGATATTCTCCTTATGTTCACCTGTTGTTTTCCTGATTTCCTTTAGTTGTTTGTCCACATTTTCCTTTAGCTCTTTGAGCATATTTAGGACCATTTTTTGAAAGTCTTTGTCTGGTATGTTCCAGGTCTCGTCCTCCTTATTGATGAGATGCCTTAATCTTTTCCTTTTCCTTGGCAATCACTTCCTGATTCTTCGTATATTTTGTAATGTTTAGTTGAAACCTGGACATTTTGATATTTTAATGTGTTATTGCTGGAATTTAGACTCTGAAGTGCCAGTTCCTTAAGCTTGTATCCAGCTAGTATTATGACAGCGCTTTCCTTGAATGCCAGGAGCTAACAACAAAAAAAAGGGGCTGTGGTGGTGGGGGGTGAAAGCACCTTTCCCAGTCTTTGCAGAATGACCTGTGCAAGTGCTCTCCTTCATGTTTTTTCCATACAAATGAGTTTAGAGAATAGTTCCAGACCAAAGTGTAGAGGCCTCCCTGATCCGTTCTGCACCTGTCTTGTCTTGGGCATGTGTGTGTTGCCTGAGGAATTTCCCTATTTGTATAGTTTTGAATGTTCCCTCTTCCCTAGGAAGTAGTTTACTACTGCTCCCCGGTACTGTGCTGTCTGTCCTACAGCCAGCAATCTTTTGCTCCAGGTAACATGACTTGACTGCTCTCCCACAATATTCTATGGAGACCTCTGAACTTCCTTTTACTTACAGGGCGAGTTCTGGAATGGTGAGTCTCTCAGGTCACCACGAGACAGATTGGATCAGACATATATGCTCCCAGTATGTACATGAGGGCTACTCTGCTTCTGCTAGAAATAGGACCAGGGCTCACACTGGGAGCTAGGGCTGGTCTGTGCTGAGTCGGTAAGGGATGGGGGAGGGACCAGAAAGAGTGGCACAAGATCCTATAGCTTTTAAGTAGCCTTTTTCTCAATTTGGTGCCTGTTCTTTAACTGTCTTCTGGAAATTTGAGAAAGATGTTTCTGTCATCTCTTGTTGGTTGTTCTGTGACAGAGTCACACTATCATATTGATGGGGATGGACTTCATTCCTTTTTACAACTGAATAATCCCTTGTATTTATATACCATACTTTGTTTATCCATTCATCTGTTGATGGACACTTTGGTTGTTCCCATCTTTTAGCAATTGTGAATATTGCCTCTATGAACATTGGTGTGCAAATATCTGTTAGCATCCTTGCTTTCAGTTCTTCTGAATATATTCTTAGTAGCGGGATTGCGGATCATATGGCAGTTCTATATTTAGCTTCCTGAGGAACTGCCAAACTCTTCCACAGAGGCTGCACGATTTTACATTCCCACCAGCAGTGGAGTGTTCCTGTTTTTCCACATCCTCACCAGCACTTGTTTTGTTTTTTTATTTTTTATTTTTTATTTTATTTTTTTTTTTTTAAAGATTTATTTATTTTATTTATTTATCCCCCCCTTGCTGCTTGTGCTGCTGTGTC
>JAQZBX010087227.1:0-12899 GCA_029593785.1 Cabassous unicinctus
AACACGTGACAATGGACTTTGGTGAGGGAAGAAACTTATGCTTTATGGCCTGGTAACTGTGGACTTCTACCCCAAATAAATACCCTTTATAAAGACCAACCCATTTTTGGTATTTCACATTAGCACCCCTTTGGCTGACTAATACAAGTACTAACGATAAAGTTAACATCTTTAGCTTCCTCTCATTTTCTTTATATACAGAGTTTCTATTCATATTCTCCAGTAAAATTGAGCATTTACTTTTATTAACTTGTCTGGAGAATTTGTTCATTACTAGATATAGGGTCTTTCATACATCTTAAGATGATTTCTAGATGCAATCCTTAGTTAATCATTTGTGCTAAATCCAGGTTTTGATTTTAATTTAAATGCTGTGACCAGGTCATAAAAGATACATTAGATTGAACCAAGCACAAGTGACATTCTCAGAGCCTTGTAAACAAGTAATTTTTTCCATCATATCAGTAATATTAGAGAAACTGACTTTCTTAACACAAAAAATTCTCAAATCTCTGTGAATTTCTCTTCTATGAAATAATTTCTCTCCAGAGGAAGGAGAAGTTTCCATCTCTTTATAATCTCCTCTATTTTTATAAAATATTAGTCTACTAGAACAATGATTCTTAACTGGACATGTGTTCTCCATGGAACATAAAAAACAAATAATTTGTTCCGCAACAAAATTGGGATATTGAGCTTCCCAGACTTACTTTTATTAGAACCCTCCAGGTTAGAAATTTGGCCTGGTAAATTTTACCCCCCCCCCCACAGGTGAGTCTAAGGTGCACCCCCAATTTAAGAAACACATAGGTAGATGCAATGTACTTGGAGCTTTTATATTAGATATACTGTAGTCATCCCATATTGAAAAAGTTTTTATTTTGGTATGAATCTATTACTTTTATAACAACTCATTTCTGTTCTTAGACAAGATTCTCAGTCTGTTCTTTGAGAAAGGAAGCTATTAATACTTATATTCAATGTAGAGGCTAACCCAAACAACACTTACTATTTATCTACACATTATTTTCTGTAAAATAAAGCATATATCACAGAATGTATGCTTTGAAAGCTTTAATAAAAATAATGCTTAGAGATCAACCCATTTAGAAAGTAGAAAGTTGTTAACAGCGTATGAATTAAAAGGCAGGCCTTATATTTATTTAAGGAGGCTAGTTAATGAGATGAAATCTCTTCTAGGTGTAGAAGGACAACATTATCTATTCTCCATGCTGCAGGCTGAATAGAGACTTTTTTTAAATTAAATTTTTTATTTTTTAAAAGCTACTTAGATTACATAAATGTTATGCAAAAAGTATAGGGATTCCCATATGCCCCACTTCCCACACCTCCCACAACCTCCCACACTAACATCTTTCATTAGTGTGGCACATTCATTGCAATTGCTAAACACATCCTGGGGCTCCACTTCCAAAACCTTAATTAGTTTTCCCCTTGTACTTAGTGTTCCCCAGAAGAATTCTAAGAAAGCTCCCAATATTTTACAAATATACAAGGTAAGAAACTTTTGCACAATCAATGCTGTATTATTTTCTAATACTGAAAACACAAGGCACATTCTAATATTCCAGAAATGACTGAGAAAAGAAAATAAAGTGATCAGTTGGGTATCACTTACATTTTAGCAGAAAAATGATATATGCTGACTTGCCTCTGTTGGATTTTGCCATCACTAGTATCATTCTAAGGGTATCATCACTATAGGATCTTCCTAACCATTATCAATCTCTGTTAAAATGTTGTTTAACTCATAAGAAAGTCACCAAATAAACATGACCTCCTAGTTCTTAATAGTCTTCCTAAGAATAGAAATTCCAATGATCAATTTAGCCAGTTTCTTGTGTGGATCCAAGATAAGTTCCAGAGTATATTATATTTTAAGAGGGCTATAATTTAGCTTTATTATTAATAACCTACATTTGTATCGTGCTTTACAGTTTAAAAAATATTTTATATATTATTTCACAAACTCCTCATCAGCCTGGAGTAAGAGGCATAATGAATATTATTTTCCCCATTTAAGAAATGTGAAAATGAAACTGACAAAAGTTAGTAATTTCTCCCAAACCACAGAGTTCCTGCTTATATTAATATACTATTCATATTGCATTTTACTTTATACCTTTTATATGGCATTTTACTGCTTATGAAGTATTTCCACGTTCTATTTAATTTGATCCTCACAACAATCCTGTCAGGTGTTATTATCTTGTATTACACTGGAACAGTATGGTGTAGCTGTTAGGAACACAGGTTGTAAAAGTGGACTGCCTGGATTTGAATAACATTTCATCATTTTCTGATGGTTTTTTTCAATTTTCTTATCTGAAAATTGGACTATAAACTGACCCAACACCACAGGGCTGTAAAGAAGCTTAAACAAAATAACGCAAGTAAAGCAATTAGTACAATGATCAGAGCATAGTAAAACAATTACTATCAACTATTATTACCTATGAAAAACCTTAGCCTTAGTAAATGTTTACTGAGCACCTACTAATGGTAGACACTAATCTAGGTAGAGAGGATACAGCAGTAAATAGAAGGGGTAAAATTCCCAGGCCTTCTGGACTTTCATCTAGGGGTTATTAAAGTAGCTCAAGCAAGAGATGACAGTGGTTTGGACTTAGATGATAAGAGTGGAAGCAGTGAGAAGAGATCAGATTTAGCATGTACTTTGAAGACAGAGATTGATTTGCTAAAAGACCAAACATGGAGTATGACAGAAGTCAAGAATGCTTCCAATGTTTTTGTCCTAATAACCAAGTAGGTGATAACATTTCCTCTGATGAGAAACACTGCAGAAGGAGCAGGTTCTGTGAAAAAACACCCAGGTTCAGTTTTGGAAGTAACTTAACCCAAGTGCTAAGTTTGAGATGTATCTTAATGTGCAGCCAGCAAAACCAATGACCTAAGGAGTGAGAGTGGAAACAATAGAGAGTTCTGAATACACAGCCCTGGAACACCATCCATATGATATATAAATATATTCAAATAACCCTACTATACTTCATTATTTATGACAAAACATATCTGACATAGAAGCTTCCCCACTAATATTTATAATTAAGAATATGCAATTTTAAATTAATGAAATTTTATCTTCTGATAAGACACTCATTTATCACTATAAGACATTCATTTTATAAAATATACATGATTTACTTAAGTTTCATTATATATATTTCTTCCATTTATGCTGAGTTGAAGTAAAAGCTCAGAAAATTTAAAAAAAAAAAAAAATCACCATAAATAGCACATGCGCTTACTTCATTTTCCCTGCAGGTAAGGGTGTTATAAAAGCCACATGTCCCTTCCATTCTTTTACAAATCAAGACATTCATTTTAAAGATTAAAACTATGTCAATGAATCTGACTCTAGAACTTCCTTTGCTACATTAAACTGAAAATAATCAAAAGAATAATAACTAATAAACATTTCATTGAAATTAGTCAAAAGAATGAAAACTATGACATAATTTTTTCAAAGTGCTGTTTTTTTAACTTTCTGAGAAGGATGTTTAGATCATTAATTTTTCAGATTTTCTACTGATCTAATATATGCATTCAAAGCTAAAATTTCTCTGAGCACAGCTTTAACTATATCCTACAAGTTTTATTTCACTGTGTTTTCATTATTTTAGTTTAAAATATTTTCTAATTTCTTGTTATTTCTTCTTTGACCAAAGGATGTTTAGAAAAATATTACTTAACATTCAAATATTTGGGTTTTTCTAAGTTATCATTTTGTTCTTGATTAATTCCATTGAAATTTGTTGAAATCTGATCTATGGCTCAGCATATGATCATTTTGGTATATAATCCATTGCACATGAAAAGAATATGTGTTCTGCCATTTCTGGGTGCAGTACTGGTATATTTCAAGTTTGTTGGCCTCTCCCTCCCTTCCTCTCTCTTTCTTTTTTTCTTTCTTTCTCTCTCTTTTTCAGGCCTCAAAAGACATTCAACAATTGGAATTATTCTTCTCAGAAAACATACTCACACAGCATCATTTTTAATAGGCTGACTCATACTATGTTTCTTTTTTTTTAAAAAAAGATTTATTTATTTATTTATTTATCCCCCCCTTGCTGCTATGTTTGCTGTGTCCATTTTGCTGTGTGTCTTCTCTGTGTCTGCTTATCTCCCCCTTGCTGTGAGGTCTTGCTGCATCAGCCCACTGCGCCGCACGGGCCAGCCTGCCCTCACAAGGGGCCTCCTTGTGAACGGGAGCTCTATCGATTGAGCCACACCCGCTTTCCTACTATGTTTCAAAAAGCTCATAGCAAGCAGCTTACCTGACTTTCATCCTGCACTTCCATGCTGTAATGGTCACCTGGCTGAACTTCTGTGACTTTCTCTCCAAGAAGGAAACCCAGACGAGTCATGAGTGTGTTTGCTGCCTCATCTACAGATGGAGGGGGACCAAGTTCCTGTTCAGCATCACCTGTAACAGGAATATACCGAAAATCATGAATCTATCATTATGAAAAGGCTTAGTTCTGCAACTATTCTTACATTCAATCCAGTCATTTCCATAGTTTTCACATTCTAAATCCAAAATTATAAGGTCTCTGTCTAGAAGCTGATTTCCCACTATTACAGATTATAAATGATACATCAACTCAGATTATCCCTTATTTATCTATTTGAAATACCTGAGTTTGAGGGAATGCTTCTGTAACTTGCTGAATAGAAGAGAAAAAAGTTTTCCAATTCTTGGGCAGTTAGTGTTTCAATACAGTTCTAATCTTGGGATCTAGTCCCCAACCATAGTCACTGCTTCATTCACGTTCATTTACCCATTCACTTAAAGTTTGTGTAAATATTCCTTTCTCAAATTTTGAAGTAATTTTGAACTTACAAAAACGTTTCAAGAATTGTATAAAGAACTTATTTTCTTAACCATTTGAAAGTTACAGGCATGATGTCCCATCATCCCCAGATATCATGCATTTCCTACAAAAAGAACATTCTCTTACATAACCACAGTATCAGCATCAAAATCAGGAAACTAATATATATTACTACCATCTTATGCAGAGATTTCCTGAAGTTTTGATAATTATCCCAATAGTGTCCTTTATAGCAAAACGATGCAATCCAGGATTATGTGATACATTTAGTTGTCAGTTCTCTTTTATGTCTTTTAATCTGAAACAATTCTTTAGCACTTTTTGAGTTTCAAGACCTTAACACTTCCGAGGATTGCAAACTAGTTATTTTGTATAATGTCTCTGAATTTGAATTTATCTGATGTTAGCTCATGATTTGATTCAGGTTATGCATTTTTGGCAAGAATATCACAAAAGTAACGTGCTAACTTTGATCACTTGGTTATGGTAGAGATTCCCAGATTTTTCTACTCTAAAATTACACTTTTTTCCTTTGTAATTAATAAGTATTTTGTGGGATGATACTTTGAGACTATGTAATTAACCCATTCCTCAACAAATTTAGTGACTAGCTTTAGCATCTATGGATGTTTCTTCATCGAATTTATTACTACCATGCTTGCCAAATGGTGATTTTTCCAAATCTATTAAACCTCCTACAATTTAGTGTTTTTTCCTTATTTATGTATCCATCCATCCATCCATCCATCCATCCATCCATCCATCCATCTTCTCAGTATGAACTCACTGATCCCTATTTCATTCATTAAGTTATAATCTATTACTAACATTATTTATTTTCTTGATCAAATTGTCCCAGATTTGGCCAGGGTGAGCCCATTCAAGCTGACCTCTGTGACATTTTGACATGTCCCTGTCATTTTCTGAGCACTTCTTTGCTTTTTGGCACATGATGTTCCAGGCTTATCTGGAACTTTCCTTGCCCCAGTCCTGAAATCAGTCATTTCTCCAAGAAACCCTGGCTCTTTTTAGTGGAGAAAGCTTTTTGAATATCAAGAGCTGAGCACTAAGTGTCTCATTGTTATTGGAATGTCAATATCCTCCAGTCTCTCTTCGTGGACAGAGCTAGGGAATATATGCATACACATACAACCATACATGTATGTATATGCATGCACATCTCCACATCCATTTTGATTTCTAAATATATATGTGGATTCACACATACACACACACACACCCCAAAAGTTAATTCATACTGATATCTCCAATTGCAATGCAATACCACAGGGTTAATTCTAGCATTTTCTTTTTCCAAAGTTGTAAATCTGTTCTCCAATTGTGAGAAACTTGGCTCTCATTATCCTTCCTTATTTATTTCTGCTTTATGCAACAAATTTCTCCTACTGCCCACTGCCACCCTGCCCACAGACATTCTCCTCATCCTGTCCCACCCAGAAAGGCTCAGCTACCACTTCTCCCACAGTGAGGTTCATTTTTTAAAAAGTTGAGATATAATTCATAAACCATAAAATTCACCCTTTTAAAGTATACAATTCAGTAGCTTTTAGTATATTCAAAATGTTATGCAACCATTACCACTATCCAATTCCAGAACATTTCCATCACTCCACTTACATTGGACTTTGGAGCCTATCTCCTCCCTTGTTAGATCCCATCCAGGATCATTAATTGCCTCTAATTGTCATTGTCTCTTTAGTTGCTCTTTCTTTCTTTCTTCTTTTTATTTTTTAAATTGTGGGAGCATATATACAACATAAACTTTCCCATCTCAACCACTCCCAAGCATACTATTCAGTGGGATAAATCACATTCATTATGTTGTGGTACCTTACCAGCTTCCATTACTAAAACTTTGCCATCTCCCAAAACAGAAACTGTACACACCCATTGTGCATTAACTTCCCATTTCCCTTGACCCATGCCTCTAGTAAACTATATTCTAATTTCTGTCTCTATAAGATAGCATATTCTCTGATATTTTCTTTGTAGTTACCATGGGGCTTAAATTTCAAAATCCTAAATCTATAACAATCTCATTTGCTTTAGTATCAACTTCAGTAGTATATACAAACTATATTTCCATACCCCTGTTCACCTACCTTTATAGTTTTTGCCACAATTATATATTTATACATTATGAGACCAAAACCACTGATTTAGCATTACATTTTATGCATTTGCCTTTTAGATCCTATAGGAAGTAAAAAAGTGGAATTACAAATAAAAAATACATAGTACTGGCATTTATATTTACCAATATGTTTTAGTTTGCCAAAAGCTTCTGGGAGCAATACACCAGAAATGGGTTGGCTTTTAAAATGGGAATTTATTAGGTTAAATGTTTACAGTTCTGGGGCTGTGAAAATGTCAAAATCAAGGCATCATAAGAGATGCTGACTCACTAAAGGTCAACTGCTAGTGACCCTGGATTTCTGCCACATGGCAAGATACAATGGTGGTGCCTGCCAGTCTGGATCTGCCTTCTCCTCCAGGAGCACTTTCTCCCTGAGCTCAATTGTGGGCTATCAAGCACATGGTACAGCACAATGCCGGTCTGCATGTTTTTCCTCTCTCCTCCAGTTTTTGCTGCTAATTCTGTTCTGGGCTGCTCCGTCTGTGGATTTTCTTTCTCCTTGGTTCTTCTCTGAGCTTCTGGGTTCCTTCTCTCCATTTCTGCAGCTTTTTCTCTGTGTGTCTGTTTTCAGTCTTCCACTTATAAAGGACTACAGTAAAAGGACCAAGACCCACCCTGGATGATGCCTCACTGAATCAACCCAATCAAAGGACCCCCAAATGAATGCAATCCAATCAAAGGGTCCCACACCCACAGGAATGGATTAGATCCAAAAACATGATCTTTTCTAGGATCCAAAAATAGCTTCAGACTGTCACATCATGTCATTACCCTAACTGGAGATCTTTATTTCTTCATGTGGCTTCAATCTATTGTCTATTGTCCTCCCCTTTCAACCTGCAGAACTCTCTTTAGCATCTCCTTTAGGGTTGGTCTAGTGGTGATGAACTCCCTCAGTTTTTGATTATCTGGGACTGTCTTAATCTCTCCCTCATTGCCGAAAGATAGTTTTGTTGGATATAGATTTCTTGGCTGGCATTTTTTTCCTTTCAGCATTTTAAAAATGTCACCCCACTGCCTTCTTAACTCCATGGTTTTTGATGAGTAATCAGCACTGAATCTTATTGAGGCCCCCCTGCATGTAACACATTGCTTCTCTATTACAGCTTTCAGAATTCTCTCTTTAACTTTGGCATTCGACAGTTTGATTATAATGTGGCACAGTGTGGGTCTATTTGGATTTATCCTGTTTGGAGTTTGCTAAGCATCTAGGATGTGTAAATTCATGACTTTTGTTATTGGGAAGTTTTCAGCCATTATTTCCCTGAATATTCTTTCTGCACCTTTCTCTCTTTTCCTTCTGGAACTCCTACAATGCGTATATTGGTACACCTGATGGTGCCTGCCCAGTTCCTCAGGCTCTAGTCTCTTTTCTTCATTCTTTCTTCTTTCTGGTCCTCAGACTGGATGATTCCAATGGTCTTATCTTTAAGTTCACTGATTCTTCTGCCAGCTCCAATCTACTGTTGAACCCTCTAGGGGATTTTTAATTTCTGTTACTCTAGTTTTCAGTTCTGTTAGGTTTCTTTTCATAATTGCCATTTCTCCACTGATATTCTTTTATATTCATCTGTCATCTTCCTGATTTCCTTTAGTTCTTTTTCTATGTTTTCTTTTAGCTCCTTGGGAATATTTAGGATGATTTTCTCTGTGTTTTTGATGCACCAGGGGCCGAGGATTGAACCCAGGACCTCGTATGTGGGAAGCCAGCGCTTAACCACTGAGCCACAATGACTTCCCTAAGTTGGTTTTTTGGTTTGTTTTGCTTGTTATTTGTTCTTGTTTTTTTCAGGAGGCAACAGGAACTGAACCCAGGACCTCCCATGTGGGAGGCAGGTGCTCAACTGCTTGAGCCACATCCACTCCCCCAGGATGGTTTTTCAAAAGTATTTGATTGGAATGTCCTGGTTCTAGTCCTCCTCATAGATGGTTCTATTGCTTTCATCTTCTCCTTTGCCTGGGCCACAACTTGCTCTTTCTTTGTGTGTTCTGTAATATTTTGTTGAAACCTGGACATTTTGAAATTTTAATGTATCATCACTGGAATTTAGGTTCTGTGGTGTCTGTTCCTTAAGCTTTTATCCAGATAGTATTATGAGAGAGTTTTCCTTATATACCAGGAACTAACTTAAAATTTTTTAAAAAAAAGGAAAGAAAGAAAACATCTTTCTCAGTTTCCAGAAATATTGGTATGAGTGCCCTCCTTCAGAGCTTATCCACACAATAAATTTAGAGAATAGCTCCAGGCCAAAGTGCAGGAGTCTCCTTGGTTCTTTATGCCCATTTGTCTTGTCTTGGGCATGTGCGTGTGGCCTTGGAAGTCCTCCTATACACAGATACGAATGTTTCCTCTTCCCATGTTACCAGGCACTGAATTGTATGTCCTACAGCCAGCAATCCCTTGCCAGAGGCAGCCATGACTTGATTAATCCCCAACAGTGTTCTGCAGGAGGGCTTTGTGAGCCAACTTCTACATGCAGGGCAAGTTCTGGGATGGGGAGCCTACAATGAGTGGCCTAGTTCAGTACCTCCAGAGAGACTGGGGCAGAAATTGGTACAAAGATACCACACTAATGCAAAGTGTCAACAATAGAGGGGGGAAATATGAACAATGTACTTTTATATGACTTTTCCGTAAATCTACAACTTCTCCAATTAAAAAAAAATTACAATAATTAGAGAAAACAAAACATTATACTAAGTGCAAGAAAACAGACACAGAGTACTACATATTGTATGAGTCGATTTATATAAAATGTAAATGTAAATAAACTTAGAGAATTAGATTAGTGGTTATTTAGGGCTGGGGAAGGAAAGAGGGATTGAAAGGTGACTGCTAAGGGGTTTGGGGCTTATCTTTCTGGAATAATGAAAAAGTTCTAAAACTGATTATGGTGATGAATGTACAACTCTGTGATTATACTAAAAGCCATTGGTTGTATACTTTGGATGGATTGTATGGTAAATGAATATACCTCAATAAAACTGCTTAAAAAAAAAATATATATATATGTGGAACGTGATACATCACCAAGGCATTAATAAATTCCAAAGTGATGCTAAGGTCTGCCTTTGTCAATGGGAGTGACAGTGGCAACTATAATGAAGGTCACAAAGTGGCACATCAGAGAGAATGGCAAAAGCGCTAAGGTGAAAGTGTGATCCACTCAGGCCAGAAAAAGAACTTGTGGAGCTGAGATTAGAGCAACTATGCTACTCCAAAAGAAGTACTGTTCTTGTCAGTTCTTACTACTGCAGGGTGCTACGCTATTGTCTTCATAAAGTATAAAGAATAAAGCACCATCACTTTACCTTTTATATGTATGGGTTTGAATCTTATAAAAAATGCAATTCGTGTGTGTGTGTGTGCATGTGTATGTGTATGTTCAAGCATGGAAGTCATATACATTCTACGTTATAACACTGTAATTATGTTAAGTGAAACAAGGATAGTGCTAAGATAAATTTATTTATTTTCTTTTTCTTCAACTTTGAGGATAAAAAACATATAGCTAGCAGGTAGTATTTTCTTGAAATCTCACTCTTTGTTTTATATTCATTGATTATGCTCTCCAATTATACTTCAGTCTTAGCCAGTTGATCTCACTTGACTGCTGTGGGAGCATTGTGACCCAGCAAAGCTTTATGAACCTTCCTACATGCCAGTCTCACTGGCCTTCTGTGTGGCTCCCCCTCCCATAGAAAGAGAACATTTTGCAGAAATTTAAAACAAATAAGATACTAAAAGTCAAAACCATTGAAAGAAATATTCCCTACTCTCTGGTAGTGAACTTAGGATATAAATATAGATTAGGAAATCATAGTTCCTGTTGTTTAAAGTTTATGAGCCCCCTTTATTTTAAATTTGAAAGAGAAGAGATATTCTGAATAGAGAAAAAAATGAAATAATTTACATATATTTATAACATCTACGTTTTTTCAAATTTCCCATCCCCATTCCTCTGACTTCTTAGGTTCATTTCATTCATTCAACACACATTTAGTGAACATCTACTGTAATAAGTACCAGTTACTACAATAAACACTGTGGATACAGTGGTAAGCATAAAGGGAAACAATGTATTATATTTCCCAGATGGGTGTTTTTGATAATTTTAGTGGTTTTTTTTTTTCTTGTTTGGATATTTGAGAAGAAATGACTGAAGAATAATTGTTATTTAAAAGCATCAGTATCCATTGCAGATACTCCACTTTTTTTCCCATTACTCTACACTGCTTACATGAGTTAAATATTCATTTTACTAAGTCTTATACGGCCCCTCTTCTAACTTTTTTATTATTACTATTATACTTTTTCCTTTCTTACCTCTTTCGATTCCTCTGGCCCTAGTCTTTTTCCTTCAAGGAAACATAGAAAACAGCAAGGAAATAGAAGAAGAAGAACAAAGTGTCATAGAAAAAACTTAACACACACACAGAACCACCAGCTAAATAAAACTCTAGAGCAGAGAGAGAAGCTAATCAACTGAATAAACCCTCAAAATAAAATGATGACCAGAGGACAATAAAAAATTACAAACCATACTGAGAAATAGGAAGACATGGACCAGTCCAACAAACAAACTAAAAACCAGGAAGAGATGCAGAACATCAAACAACTAATCAAAGCTGTCCAAACAAATATAATGGGCCAACTAAATGAAGTGAAGGAAGAGATTAAGGATATTAAGAAGACACTGGGAGAACATACTGAAGAAACTGTAAACATACATAAAAAGATAATGGATATGATGGTGATGAATGGCACAATCCAAGAAATCAAAAAGATGCTGGAATCACATAACAACAGATTTGAACAGGCAGAAGAAAGAATTAGTGATGTGGAAGACAGTACATCTGAAATCAAACAGATAGTAGAACAGATAGATAAAAAGATAGAAAAAAATCCAGCAGGGACTTAGGGATTTAACTGACAACACAAAATACACAAACATACGCATTACAGGCATCCCAGAAGGAGAAGAGAAGGGAAAGGGATCAGAAGGAGTGTTGAAGGAAATAATGGCTGAAAACGTCCCAACCCTATTGAGGGAGATGGATGTACATATCCAGGAAGCACAATGCATCCTAAACAGTATAAATCCCAACAGGTCTACTCTAAGACATATACTTGTCAAAACGACCAATGCTCAAGACAAAGAGAAAATACAAGGCAGCAAGAGAAAAGAGAACCATCACATACAAGGGAAGCACAATAAGATTTAAGTGCTGATTTCTCATCTGAAACCATGGAGGCAAGAAGACAGTGGTATGACATAGTCAAGGTACTAAAAGAAAAAAACTTCCAGCCACGAATTCTCTATTCAGCAAAGCTGGCATTCAAAAATGATGGAGAGTTCAAAATATTCACAGATAAACAGAAATTAAGAGAGTATGCCAATAAGAAACCTGCACTTCAAGAAATACTAAAGGTTCTACAGGCTGAAAGAAAAAAACAGGAGAGAGAAAGTTGGAGGAGACTGTAAGAACAACTAAAAAGACAAAAAGAGAAATTAAAACAACATGACATATATAAACCCAAAGAAAATATGGCTGATGTAAGAAATTTGTTGAGAGTAATAACACTGAATGTTAATAGATTAAACTCATCAGTCAAGAGAGACAGAATGGCAGAATGGATAAGGAAATATGATCCATCTATATGCTGTCTACAAGAAACCCACCTTAGACCCAGGGATTCAAGGAGGCTAAAAGTGAATAGCTGGAAAACAATTTTACAAGCAAACAATAACCAAAAAAGGGCAGGAGTAGCTATCCTAATATCAGATAAAATAGACTTTAAGTGCAAAACTATTGTAAGAGACAAAGATGGACACTATATATTAGTAAAAGGGGTAGGTTTT
>JAQZBX010087228.1:0-12895 GCA_029593785.1 Cabassous unicinctus
AATTATTAGAGTGAATGATGGGACTGGTAAATGGATTGTTAAATGGATCTGTCAGTAGATGGATATGGTGTTATCAGTAGCCTATTTGTTAACATTAAATGTATGTGATGGTGAAAGTAGAAACTGGCAACATGGAAAAGTAGATGGAACCAGTTGATATTGCTGATATTGGACAGCTTTTGGCCTATAAAAATGACAATTTCCCATGGTTCATTCTAATAGATATTTGACAATCCTTCAAAGTAGAATCATAAAAAGACATCTCTGAATGAGATGCTTGGTTACAAAGCATATTAAATTAACAAAATCTATTTTTAAAAATAGAATGATTTGTAACTGGGGGTCTACATTGTATATATCCAATGCAACATTCGTACTTGTTTATAATTGTAGAGGGCACAGTCCCCTGTATACTTCAACCTTAAAATGTATAATATCTCTTAAATTCTCAAACCATTTGTGATTCTTCAAATACTTTTAAGCATGGAAATAATATCAGTGTCTACCAAAATGAATTTAGATCTTCTCTGATGCTTATGGCATTTTGATTCCTCTTATGGTACACTGTACCTAACTTATGGGCATGTATTATAACTTTGCTGCTAACATTGTAATACAATGCTTTTTCTCATATTATATTGCTATTCAGTCTGGCCTAGCTCTTGGAAAACTAAAATGTAAAAATCTGTCTTAAATTCCTATTCATTTTCATAGAAACATAGCAGACTTCTTTTTATGCTGGCTAGATGAGTTGGGATGATACAGAGACATACTTGGGAAAAGTCAGTTGGTTTGCTGCTTTTGGTATAACAATACCGCATCTAACTGGCTTTCGTGATGAACCAAATTGCCTCATAGTAGTAGTGTCACAATTCTTGATCTTTGTAATGTGGTTTATTCTTTGGATCATTTAATTTTTTTAGGCAGAAGTGTTTTATTTCCTAAAGACAAAAGAGAGCATGCTCTTCTCTAACAACTGTTTCTTCTATGTTCCCTGCTGCACCTTTCCCCTCTGTAATAGTTTAAACATTAAATCTAATCTTTTGTATTTGAAGGAAGAATTTCCTTATTTTTATTTGAAAACTGCCATCATCTTCCTAATATTTTTAATTGCATACACTCATGCCTGGTTAATCTGAATTAGTATGCAAACTCCATTTTAGAACTAAATAAAAATCACTATAGCAAGTCAAATGAAAATGTACAGAAAAAGATTGAATAGCTGAATCACTTTTACCACTACACTAAGAGAAATATTTTTCAGTGTGATAGCACATTTGTTCTATATGCTTCCTTACTCTAACCCAGGGTTTCTGAACCACAACACTGTTGACACATTAGAACAGACAATGTTTTGTTGTGGTGGTTCTCTTGAGATTTATAGGATATTTATCATCATCCCTCATCTCAGATGCCTGTATGCCAACCCCCTAATTGTGAGTAACAAAAATGTCTCCATACATTGCCAAATATTCCTGGGTGGGGGGAGGTGGTGGCAAAATCACCCTCAATTGAGAATCACTTTTTTTTTTTTTTAGTGCATTTATTTGTTATAATTCATGAAAGAACATTCTTATACTTGTGCTGTTAACCCCAGTCCATCGTCCACAACAGGGTTCACTGTGTTATACAGTCCCATGTTTTATCTTCTTTCGTTGTAGAAACATACACGTCCCAAAACTTTCCTCTTCAACCACATTTGCATACATAATTCAGCACTGTTAATTACACTCACAATAATGTGCTATCATCACCAACATCCATTTTCAAACCTTTACAATCAACCTAATTAGAAATTCCGTGAAAATTGAGCATCAACTCCCCATTCTTTACTCCCCTTCTATGCCCTGGTAACCTATATTGTAGATTCTAACTCTATGAATTTGCCTATAATTAGTTCATATCAGTGAGATCATAGAGTATTTATTTGGTATTTGGCTTATTTAACTCAGTATAATGTCCTCAAGGTTCATCTATGTTGCATGCATTCGGAATTCATTCCTTTTTACAACTGAATAGATTGTTTATCCAATCATTGGTTAATGGACACCTGGGTTGCTTCCATCTCTTGGCAATTGTGAATAATGCTCCTCTGAACATCAGTGTGCAAATATATGTTCGAGTCTCTGCTTTCAGTTCTTTGGGGTATATACCTAGCAACAGAATAGCAGGATCATATGGTAATTCTATACTTAGCTTTCTGAGGAACTGCCAAACTGTCTTCCACATCAGCAATACCATTTTACATTCCCACCAGCAATGAATAAATGTTCCTGTTTCTCCACATCCTCTCCAACACTTGTAATTTTCTGTTTGTTTTTTTTTAATAGTAGCCATTCTAGTGGATATGAAATGATATCTCATTTCCCTAATAGCTAGTGATGTTGAGCATCTTTTCATGTGCTATTTAGCCATTCGTATATCTTCTTTGGAGAAATGCCTATTCAAGTTTTTCCCCATTTTAAAAGTTTGGTTGTTTGTCTTTTTATTGTTGGTTGTAGGATTTCTTTATATATTCTGTATATTAAATGCTTATCAGATATGTGTTTTCCAAATATATTCTCCAATTGAGTAGGTTGTCCTTTACACTTTTGTGACAAAGTCCTTTTATACACAAAAGTTTTTAATTTTGAGGAGGTCCCCTTTATCTATTTTTCTATCATTTTTTTTTTTTTTGGATGTAAAGGCTAAGAAACCATTGCCTAACACAAGATCCTGAAGATGCTTCCCTACATTTTCTTCTAGAAGTTTGATAGTTCTGGCTCTTATATTTAGATCTTCAATCCACTTTGAGTTAATTTTTGTATATTGTGTGAGGTAGGGGCCCTCCTTCATTCTTTTGCATATGGATATCCAGTTCTTCCAATACCATCTGTTCAAGAGACTATTCTTTCCCAATTGAGTGGAGTTGCCAGCTTTGTCAAAAATCAGTTGACCATATAGGTGAGGGTCTATTTCTGAACTCTTAATTCGATTCCATTGATCAATGTGTCTATCTTTACGCCAGCACCATACTCTTTTGACTCTGTAGCATTGTAATATGTTTTAAAGTCAGGAAGTGTGAATTCTTCAACTTCATTCTTCTTTTTCAAGATGTTTTTGGCTATTCGGGGCCCTTTCCCCTTCCAAATAAATTTTATAATTGGCTTTTCCATTCTGCAAAGTAAGCTGTAGAATTTTGATTGGGATTGTGTTAAATCTGTACATAAAATTGGATATAATTGACATATTTAGTTTTCCTTCCATTATTATGTCCTTCCATTTATTCAGGTCTTCTTTGATTTCTTTTAGCAGTGTTTTGTAATTTTCTGTGTACAAGTCCTTTACGTCCTTGGTCAAATTTATTCCTAGATAGTTGATTCTTTTAGTTGCTATTGTAAAAGGAAATTTGTTCTTGATTTCCTCCTCAGACTGTTTATTACTACTGTATATAAACACTATTGATTTTTGCATGTTGATCTTGTACCTTACCATCTTAGTGAATTCATTTATTAGCTCTAGTAGCTTTGTTTTAAACTTTTTTGGGAGTTTCTGTTTATAGGATCATGTCACCTGCAAATAGTAAAAATTTTGCTTCTTCTTTTCCAATTTGGATAATTTTTATTTCTTTTTCTTGCCTAACTGCTCTGGCTAGAACTTCCAATACAAAACAGTATTGAATAACAGAGGTGACAGTGGGCATCCTTTTCTTGTTCCAGATCTTATAGGGAAACTTAGAGTCTTTCACCATTCAGGAGGATGTTAGTTGTGGATTTTTCATATATTCCCTTTATCATGTTGAGATAGTCTCCTGCTGCTCCTATTTTTACAAGTATTTTATCAAGAAAGGGTGCTGAATTTTTTTCACATGCCTTTTCTACATCAATTGATATGATCATGTGGTTTTCCCTTTGCTTTGTTAATGTAGTATATTACTTTCATTCTTTCTTAATATTTTACCACCCTTGCATACCTGGGATAAAACCCATTTAATCATGATATATATTTCTTTTGATGTGCTGTTGGATTCAATTTGCAAGTATTTTGTTGAGGGAGAACCATTCTTTTAAGCCCCTTAAAATATTAACTTAGATTTAGGCAGCCATGACAAATAAAGCACAAATTAAAATTTTTCATGTTCAAAATCCTATTAAAGCTGACTATGACAGCCATCAAAACGACTCAAAAGTTTACCAACATCTATACATAGCAATGGGTAAGAGGTTCAAGGGGATCTCAATATGGTGTCATGAAGATTGAAAGATTTTACATATGTTAGCACTTAATAAAGCCATACATTCAGATGATGAGCAAGGAAAAAGGGGCTTATTATTGGTGGTCATCACACACAAATATAATTATGATTTTAATATTTATATCTACTATTCACTAAAAACCTGTATCTGAATATTAAAAGGATGCCAAACTTTTGGCATCAATTGTTTCATTGCCAAAACTAGTATTAATCATGCTAATGCTATGACAGGTGAGGAGGGTGATGATACAAAGATTAATGCATTGTTCCCCATAGATATCTACACTCATGGCCCCTATTAGCCCCAGACTCAGCCTGAGCCCTTTACCCAGAGCCTGTACCTCAACCACTAGTCAGGGATGATCCACTCCCTCACCAACTCCCCTCAAGCCACCGAAGCAAGACGTTGTCTATTCCTTGTGGATATCAACATCCTGGTCCTGAAGTAAATCTGTATGTATATAACAACATGTACTAATATACCAAAAATTAATATTGACCAAACCAAAAATTATTAATTCCTCTTCCTTCTTTTCCCCTCTTTTCCTTTAATTAGAGTCAGCTGTGAGGAACATTCTTTTGGCTTACTCTGAAAATGATAGTAGATGGGGATATTTAGGGGAAGGTCAAGAGAAGAGATATAACATTAATATAATATTATTAAATAGGAGAAAATTTAAATAGAAAAAGACCTTTGAGGCAAAGGATTGAAGAGACAGAAAGGACTAGATGAGTGTGAGTGAAGGGGTTTGGAGGTATTTAGAGGGAAGGACTGCTGCTGAGAATTTTGAAATGTTGAATTTTTAAGAAGTCATTCCAATACAATTATTTATTAATAACATTGATTATTTAATAATAAGGCAACAATTAGAAAAGAAGCATTGACAATTAGCGCTGGTGTGGGAGGCTACCTGTCCAGCTTTCTCAGCCTTTTAAAGGGATACTCCACATCCCTGCAAACAATTCATGGGAACAAGTGGAAAACCAGAGCTGGTCCCAAGAAGCTCCCATTCTTTCATTTGGGCCCAAGGCTTCTTATTCTTACGTTCTCCACATGTCTTAGATACTTTGGCCTTTGATACTCACCTTAGACTCTGGGGTCTGAGGATAAATTGGAGTTAATTGGATTTACTTCTTCAGTTCATTCCTTCCGCCATGATTCTGGTATCCCCAAGGAGAGAATACTCTTCTTTCACCCTGACCTAAGAAATTTAGGTTACCAGGAACAGGTTTTCCCTAATTTTTCTGCTGGGAACAGAAGAATTTTTAGTATAGTAATTTAGGACCTGGTTTACAAGCTACAGGCAACACATGGAGCCTTTTAACTATAAAATTAGTGCTGTATTTGCCATAAATTTTCATGCATTATTCAAGATTCTTCTGGTTTTAAGTGAGAGACATACAACTGAAAATAAGCTAAGCAAAACAAACAAACAAATTTTAACAAGTGGGGGAAACAGAGGAGAGATTTATTGGCTTGTGTAACTGAATAGAAAATCCATTGCTGGATGGCTTCGGGCACTAGTAGATAAAGGGGAATCATTATGTTTTCAGGGCTGTTTCTTTCTCTCTCTTTGCTTCTCAGGTATAATTTTTGCATATGGCAAAAATAGTCATTATCAACCCAAATTCTATATTTTATTAGTTTACTACAATAAGGATTCTTTGTTACAAAACAGAAGCTAATTGGATAAGTTAAGCAAAAAAGAAAAAATAAATTTATAGGCAGACCATCCAATAGGCCCAGCATGGCAGTTTGATATTGTTTATGAATTCCAAAAATAGAATTGGATTATGTTTGTAAACTGGTCTGTCCCTCAGGGCATATTAGATTACATTGGATTCAGAGGTTTCACTTTTACTTGATTAAATAATGATTAAGGCTTTGATTGGGCCACATCAGTAGGATGTTGCAATCTTGCTCTCTTGGTGGGCAAGGACTCACAGAGAAACCACACCATAGAGAAGGGAGGTTAGAGTTTTGAGCTGGAGCCCGGGAAGTAAGCACACAGAGGAGCAGAGCAGCTGAGCCTGGAAAGAATTGAGCCCCAAGGAGAGAGACAGGGCCAGTCACCTGATTGTCTACAGCTGGCCTTGTGAAGAGAGCAGGGCAGCTGAGTCCAGAGAGAAACAAACCCCAGGAAGAGAGGAACCCAAGAAGCCTGAACTCTTAGCAGATGTCCGCAGCTGTCTTGCTCCAAGAAATGGCAACAGACTTTGGTGAGGGAAGTAACTTATGCTTTATGGCCTGGTAACTGTAAGCTTCTACCCCAAATAAATACCCTTTACAAAAGCCAACAGATTTCTGGTATTTTGCATCAGCAACCCTTTGGCTGACTAATACACCCACCTTAATGAGAAGTCAAGGATATCAGGCTTGGAGAAATGGGCTTATATTTTAGAGGCTAAAAATCACAGATCGTAGCACAGAGAGTGTCTCATGAAGATGCTAACTCTGAATCTATCACTTGTCACTCCCTACTGTTACTGGTACAACTAACAGCAGACAATGGAGAATTTGTCCAAACCACCTTCCCCAAAATTTAAATATTCCGTGACAGCAGCATCAGATTGGAGTAGTGTAGGTCATAGGCCTGTGTGTTATGGCCAGAGAGTAGATAAAGGGGCTTTCATAACGAATGGATCCTACCCTTGAACAAAGTCCATGCAATGTATATTCTGCCCAAATATAAAATGTTTTCAGATGCTCTTTGGCAAAAAATGACAAGTGTACCCTATAGTCTTCCCCTTTGGTAGGGAGAAAGAGAAAATAGATTTGAATATTTAAATTCATATGGGACAAATCAAGAAGGCTAAAACATGGGTAGGAATTACATTCTATTTTTTAAACTTATTTTTTTTTTTTGAGGCTGGAACTGATATTTATAACTTCTTTAGGACACACTCCATGTTTCCTTTTATGTAACTAGGAACTCAGCTGTCTGAAGTTAAGTTCTTCATCCAGTAGGTTTGACCTAGACTGTAATTTCTAGGGTATGCGGGCCATCAGTGGACTTGCTTGTATGGAATTTTCATTGGTTTCCATTAGCTATTACCATCAAATGTGGTAGCATCAGGTTTCCCAGGGAATCATTTGGTTTCACCCACGGGTCTCCCTTCTTCCATTGTAAAGTAGAAATAATTGTTTTTCCTTTGAACGTCAAGGACCATAACTCTCGTGACAATATCATCTCTGTGTTCCCTTATCTCTCAATGGAATGCCTTGTCCAAATGGATAAGGTGGCAGTCTGAACTTTGAATCCAGTAGAACCATTGTTGGGTAAAGTGTATTATCCAAATTAGTTTCTATTGTCTTTAATATGTCATTCTATTGTTCTGTAAAGCCAGCTAATTTTGGCTATAAAATCAATGACTTCTAGGAATATCTGTCAAATTATTTACTTACTTCTTTTGTTATACTATGACTTCTTGGTCACAAACAATGATGTAAGGATAAAAAGATGCCACTAAAGACAAACAGTAAGATTTACATTAGAATAGCTGCAGAATGGCACAATCTAAATTAGAATAAACATCTATTCCACTGATGACAAATTCCTTCCCTAACAATGTGGTAGCTGTTCTTCTCAGAGAGGGGACTCAGGTTGGTCACTGCTGTGTGTAGTAGGCTCTCTCCAGGACTGGTAACCAGATCAGCTGATATGGCAAGATTCACATGTTGGTTGGGCCAACATGTTTCTATAAGCTGCTTGATAATCTTTAAATGAACTTCATATCTGCTTAAGCTAGCTGATATAGGTCTCTGTGGTTTGCTATCAAGAATCCTGGTTATTTCAAGCATTTGGTCCCAGGATTGGAGTAAACAAATATTTTCACTCCTTTAGTATCCATGAAGGTTATGATAGAAACTTGGTTTACAATAATTTCTACACAATAGGGAATTTCCCTAAAAAAAGGTGTTCAGATATTTCATGGTCAGAAACAGATTCTACTTCATGGGGAAATGCAAAAAATAAATATATAAGAAATAATTTTTTAAAAGTCCACTGCCAGGGAGAACATACAATCGTCTGTTTGAGTCAAATGTCCACCTTGAATCTGGGAGTGGCTTGAGGATAGTCCCTCCCAAATCCTTTAAAATGAATCTCCCAAGGAAATAACTCATATTTCGGAGGCATATAATATTTACCTGTCATTGTCTTAATTATTTTGATGGGATTATCTCATTTAATTCTCACAAGTATCTTATAAGGAAGGGATTGAATAGCTATCCACAGTTCATGGGTGAAAAAACTGAGACACAGAGAGACTCTCTGAGTCACAGAGAGGAAAGATATGAATTCCAACTTTTTAATTCCATAGCCCACATGCTTAACTATCAAGTGATGCTGGGGGAAATGAGGGGTGAGCAAAAACAAACAAACAAAACCACTATTTTCTATGAGCAGGTTGCAACTCTATAGTTGAAGATTGCATTCTCCTGAAGCAGATACAGAGATGGAGTTTGTGGTACATGATATTTATTAGGGATGAATATTTTTGTAAGGTAAGGGAAGTGAGCAGGATTGGGCTGAGAGAGAAGCCAAGCTCTGATGCAGCTTTGACATAGTATGGTCAACTCCAGGTAGCTCTGGAGCAAATATTTCTCATAGATTGCTTCTGCATTGATTCAACAGAGCTGGGCCTTTATACACTCACGTCACTTAGTCACCCATTTGGGCTGCGCTGTGACGGGAGTAACCGCCAGCAAGGTAGCTTTTAGCAGCTGAGGCAGAACCTGCATGAACTATCAGCTGGGCCCGTCTGCTGACTCAATTCCTGCAGCTGGACAGGCTGTCCCTTTTTTGGAGGGAGCTATAGGGAGAAGGCACATCTCCATGTCTACCGTGTCTGTCATCTAGAGCAACTTTCTACCTTGTCCGTGTGTTAGGATCGCTTGGGGAGTTTTTAGAAAATACTAGGCCCTGCATCCTCCTCAACCTAATTAAATCAAAATCTCTAGGGTAGGGCTTAACATCGGCATTTTAATATAATGACCAAAGTGATTCTAACGTTTAACCAGGATTGAGAATCACAGAGAGCAAATCTGAAGAAGTGAATGTTTTTTGGAACTTCCAAAATTTCGGAAAAAAACCCGTTTGCCTTGCTTAGAGAGCCACTTGAACTGTTGAGAAACTTATTTGTGAAAAATAATCTATAAACACGGATTTTAATTTCATGTTTGCTATACTTGGTTTTCATATTCAGAGGTAGAGATAGGAATACATACACACATGGCTTCATGTAATTTTGACCTAAGTATTTCAGAATACCTCAAACCTTCTCATATAGTGTTGAAAGAAGATAGCTTTTAAAAATCATTTTGGTTTTAAACGGGCATCTCTGAAAGACATAGTTCTTCAGCACCATGGAACCTCAGATGGATGACTTTCCAATTATCTATTTATAAATGAAATTCTGACCTCGCTGCTGGAAAGGTCTTGCCTAGTGGGCTCTCTCAGCCATATGGCTGAGAAAATTAAGAAGTAAGTTTATTCTTCTGAGATAAATGTTGATGCCTCAGCTAATTAGTCTTTTACAAATTTGTGTCACTGCTATTAGAAGACATGAGACAGAGAAAATCTGTGGTATTAGTTAATACTATACCAACTTACTTTGAAATGAAGCCAGGTAGACCAACTGGTAATCTTAATGAGGAGGCATGTGAGTAAAATCTTGAAATTCTAAATTCCACAGATTGAGCCCCACTGTTTTTACTGGAACTGGAATATACTGTTATCACAAAGATTTAATGTACCCTTGGTAACATTTTAAAGATATATATTTATTTGTTTGTGTATATGACTGTATATGACTGTAATAGCTATTTTAATAAAATGTTTAATTGTACACTTTAGTGTATCTGGTTCTGCTCCTATAGTCACTATTTCTCATGTGCAAGAACACTTTCATCCATACTTATAGCTGTGACCCTACCTCAGACTGTTGAACCAATTGTGACCAAAGACAAAGAAGACTATGAAGGACCCGTATAGCCAGTGAATTTCTGGTTTGGCCTTTTTCCTGTAATGCTGGTTTGGTAGATGATATGCTCCTTTCCTTGAATCTTAATTTCATCTCAATTGCCTAATACCAGACGTTTGAGGTAAAAAGAGCTCACCTGAATTTACCATGACCGCCTGACACTTGAATCTTTGTAAGCACCAGCCCATTCCATGTTTGGAGCAAGAATCTTGTATCTTGATCTTAGCCTTGACTTTTGGTTAATAGCAATTTTTTTTTGCTTTCTTTTCTTCCTTTTTTCTAATAAATGGATATTCTGGGTTGGATGATATGTCTTCAGACTCCTTTTTCTGAGTGTCTACTCATATCTTTAATCCCGTTTCCTAGCACTCAACTTAATAGGCCTTTTTGGAAATTCTACCAGTTTTGAGAAGCATTATATGCTTTCCAAATAGTTAATATTTAACTCCAAACTTTAAAAATTGCTCTCTTGGACTATAATTTTGCTAAGCTGTTATCTATCATATAGGTTTTAAATCTCAAATTTTATAATTTGAAAAATATTGTTAATATTGTTAATGATTAGCACAATTTATAACATAATCTAAATGATAGATAATGAACAAAAAGAGTTGAAAATAGAGCTAAAGGGTCATCATTCTAAATTAGATTGCAAGTTGTTAATAGAGTGCTAATGCCTCAATTATCAAGTATGGAATTGGGATCCTTAATTTCCTATGACAAGGAGATGGTTGGAGAGAGAGGTAAACTATAGTATGTTGGTATGGGTCAAGGATCTTTCAAAGTTTGGTGCTTACTTAAGTGTTACTAAATGAACAAGGATTATGTCAACATTTTCCCTTCATTCTGGGTAGTGGTCTGTTTTCTGTCATACAGAAAATATCGTGTGAGTTGTATTTTCCAGAAAATACTTATAATGGAAAGTGTTCAGGGAAATGAAGTTTGCATGGGTAGTACAAATAAACCATTAAATTTTCTAGCACTTGGTTCTGCCTCTTCATTTTTTTTCCTTTATTTTTAAAGGAGTTTTAGATTATATTAATGTTACATGAAAAATATAGAGGATTCCCATTTACCCCACATTCTCCCCCTCCCACACTTTCCCCCATCAACAACATCTCTCATTGTTATAATTGATGAGCAAATATTGAAGCATTGCTACTGAGCATGGCCTATAGCTTACATTATGTTTTACACTGTGCACTGCACAATTTTATATGTTTTGACAAAACGTATAATGGCTTGTATCCGTCATTGCAATACCATGCACAATGATTCCAATATCTCAAAAATGCCCCATGTTACACTCATTCTTCCCTCTCCCTCCTCTCAGAACCTCTGGTGACCCCTGTCTTTATTTCAATGTTTCAAGCTCTTCCACTACCAGAAGAATAACAAGTCTACTTTAGTCCATAGTTACATTCCTCCCTTATGTTTGTTTGTTCCTATCTTGAGGATTTGGGGATGGTGATGCTCACTCTGCTTCAATGCTCCTTCGTTTTTAAGGGTTGCTCTCCCATTGTCACTAGAATAAAGTTTTTAGCCTGATAATTAAGTCTATCATGATGTTAACCTAACATTTCTAAGTATTTTATATTCACATAATGCATTTTCTTGTCCTCTCTCATTCTGAGATTTAAGAGAACTAAAATCTTCGAATGAAAACAAATGTAATATGTATCTCTATATACCTCCACACAAATATATACAAACATATATATAAATACATATATCTGTACATGTATATATTTAATGCACAATATTTAAGACTACTAGAAACACAGTGCAGTTGAACAAAGTTGGGTTTATCAATGCTTGCAATTAGAGACCACAGAAGATGAGGAAACCAGTAAAAGAGTGTCAGGAGGGGCTAAACTAGCCCCTTTAGGGCTAGGCTGTATGTTAGGATTTGGGGGAGGGTCTTGTGAAGCTTTAGATTGGGTGTTTTCAGAAAGCAGGGGAGACTCTGGTTTGGAATCTTAAGTTTTATCTGGGAGGTGGGTTGGTCAAGAAGCAGCAGTCACTGAAGTTAGCTGGGAGAGGGCCGTATTTGATAATTTCGTGGCATGTTCTACCTGTGTTTATCTGTTTTATCTTGTTTTATCTGTGCCCAGACATGATTACAAAGGGGTTTTTTTCCATCATGATCATGGAGAAACCTTTCCTGATGTTCTATGAAAGTGTTTATGTTCAGTGGAAGAAAACCATGGTCTAGCTGTGGGGGCCAGGACAGCTCCCAACTAAGAGCTGCTGGGGCTGCTTTTTCCTTTCTCTGTAAATACATCATATGTATCTGTAATCATATTTTGTCATCTATTGCATTATTTTCATGTTTTATTTGCCTTTGGGTTTAATTATTATATTGGGACCAAGTGTGACTACTTTAAATGTTGGGGGAAATTAGAAAACGAGAGAAATTGGGTTAATATGTAAATCATGTAACAGCATCAAATATTGCTAAATGATATTTTGGTGTGCTTCACAAAAGAGGGTTTTTTGGTCTAGAAGAACGGGGGGAGAGCTGAGTTTTCTCAAGGCATATCATAAAAATCGACATGACAAATTCAAAAGGACCTGTGCTCTAACATTTTTACGTTTTGAGTAGTGATTTACTTCAGCAATATGACATCATTCATTACATTACACTGATGTTTTTGTTATAAATTTTACTGATTT
>JAQZBX010087229.1:0-12901 GCA_029593785.1 Cabassous unicinctus
TAGCATGACCTGCCAGAACCTCCAGACCCTGCTCCGCCTTATCCTCTCAGACCTGCTTCTTATGTCCCCCACCGCCACCCCACCCCTCAGTTTACTTCAGGTACTGTGGGCTTCTTGTTGAGTTTCTTTCAACATACGCACCAGCTGTCTCCTTGCCCCTCTTCTGGGGCTACTCTTTCCTAGATGCCATCATGGCCCACTTCCTCAACTTCTGTCTTTGCTCAATTGGGCCTTTTCAACGAGGCATTAAAACCTTCAAAGCTGTGCCCCACCCTGGCACTTCTAATCTCACATATCCAACTTGACTTTATCTTCTGTTCATTGTAGCTAATTACTTACTTAAAATGTGTCTTTCCACATCTACTGGATTGTAATCTCCATAAGCCTATCTTTTTCCTTGATATATTCCACATGCTCACAACAGTGACCCATGCAAGGTGGAACTCAATAACTCCTCTGAACAAATGGATGAATGAATGACTATTCTAAGCAAAGAGAGTTATGCTAGCTCTGTTCTTTGTTTTGTTGGGAGGGAGGGGGGCTGTTCTGCCTCCCAGGGGACATTTGGCCATGTTTGGAGACATAACTGGTTGTCACAACCAGAGGGTGCTACTGGCATGTTGTAGGCAGAAGCCAGAGGTGCTGCTAAACATCCTACAATGTGTAGTGTGGCCAGCAGAAAAACAAAAGTGTATCCAGCCCAAAATGTCAATAGTGCTGAGTTTGAGAAAATCTGAGCTAGCAGCCATGACAGATTTTTAAAAAATTAGTTTTATTGAGTGTAGCAGTTTGGCATTATTTATGAATTCCAAAACCAGATATAGGATTATGTTTGTAAACTGATCTATTCCTCTGGGTGTGATTAAATTATGATTAGGG
This sequence comes from Cabassous unicinctus, assembly GCA_029593785.1. Taxonomy (NCBI): domain Eukaryota; kingdom Metazoa; phylum Chordata; class Mammalia; order Cingulata; family Chlamyphoridae; genus Cabassous; species Cabassous unicinctus. The sequence goes on from JAQZBX010087229.1 coordinate 880, forward strand.
CTTTGATTGGGCCACATCAGCAGAGCGTTGAGTCCCAGCCCCTTGGTGGGTGGCACTCAAAGATAAAAGGTATGGCAAAGGACAGAGTTGGAGTTTTTTTGATGCTGGAGTTTTTGAGCTGGAGCCCCAGGAAGTAAGCACAGAGGAGCTTGGTCGTGAGGAAGGAGAGAAGGCCCCAGGAAAAGAGACGAGCCATTTGCCTGACAGTTCACAGCTGGCCTTGTGGAGAGAGGCAAAGCCCAGAGAGCCTCATAGTCTACAGCTGACCTTGTGGAGGAAACAGAGGAGCTGAGCCCAGAGAGAAACGGAGCCCCAGGAAGAGAGGAACCCCAGAAGCCTGAACCCTGGCAGACGTCGGCAGCTGTCTTGCTCCTAAACGTGGCAACAGACTTTGGTGAGGGAAGTAACTTATGTTTTATGACCTGGTGACTGTAAGCCTCTACCCCAAATAAATACCCTTTTGTAAATGCCAACAGATTTCTGGTATTTTGCATCAGCAGCCCTTTGGCTGACTAGTACATTGAGGTAAAATTTAAGTATCATAAAATGTACCCATTTTTTGTGTACAGTTTGAAGAGGTTTAACCAATGCATACCCCCTGAAACCACTGCTCCACTTCAAGAATGTTTCCATCTCCCTAACACATAAGCTCCTACCCCTTTGTCTTCGACCCTTCCCCCTCCCCAGATAACCACTGATCTGATGGTTATCATCACAGCTTAGTTTTCTCACTCCAGAACTTTATATATATGAAATCACTTATGTTCTCTTTTCCATTTGGCTTCTTTGGCTCAAAATAATGTGGTTGAGATTCATCTGCCCGTGTCAAGAGTTTATTCATTTTTATTGCCTAATAGTATTCCATTGTATGGATATACCAGATTGTGTTTTTTACACATTCTCCTGCTGATGGACATTGGAGTTATCTCCAGTTTTTGACTATTAAGAATAAAGCTGAAATGGAAATTAGTTGGAATCTCTTTTGTTGATATAGGTTTTCATTTTCTCTTGCATCAATACCTTGGTATGAAATTGCTGGGTAATAAGGTAGCGTTACCATATAAGAAACCAGCAAATGGTTTCACAAAGTGGTAGTACCATTTTATGCTCTCAGAAGCCATCTATGAGAGTTCTTGTTGCTCCATCGCCCAGCCCTTGGAATTGACCATGGTATTAATTTCCGCCATTTTACTGGTTCTTCAGTGTTATCTCATTGTGGTTGCAAGTTGCGTTTCCCTGACAGCTAATGAGGCCAATTGACGTTTCATGTGCTCATTAGCCATTTGCATGGCGTCTTTTGTGAAGCATTTGTTCATGGTTTTTTTGTCCATTTTAATAGAGTATTTAACCTCTTTTTACTTGGTTACAGGAATATTTTCAATATTCTGGATACAATTACTTTATCAGATAGAGGTTTTGCAAATATTTTCTCATTATCAATGACTTATCTTCATTTTCTTAACCATCTTTTTCTAACAGGAAGTTTTTACTATTGAGAAATCCAATTTATCAATTGTTTTCTTTTCTAGCTTGTACTTTTAGTGTCCTATCTAAGAAATGGTTACTTTTCCCAAGGTCACGAAAATGTCCTATGCTTTATTCTAGAATTTTTCTGGGTTTAGCATTTTCATTTGGGTCTATGAACCGTTTGAGTTTATAGTTGTTTGTTTATAGTTGATGTTCATTTTTTCCCATAAAGATATACAGTTGTTCTAGCTCCACGTTTTGGAAAGATTTTCTTTTATCCTTTGAATTTCCTTGACACTGTTATTGAAAACTAATGGACTGGGTCTATTTCTGAATTCCGTACACTGTTCCATTGATCTATATGTCTGTCCTCATATATGAATTCTGTGCCATCTTCATTAATATAGTTTATAGTAAATCCTGTAGTCTCTCAATTTTGTTCTCCTATTGAAAATTGTTTTGTTAATTCTAGGCCTTTCATATTTCCATGCAAACCTTAAAATCAGCTTGTCAACTCATACAAAATGCCCTCTGGAATTCTGATTATGATTGCACTGAATCTATAGATCAATTTCAGGAAACTTGACAGCTTAACAATATTTAGTCTTTCAAGTCATGAACAAGCTGTGTCACTCTATTTCAATCTTTCTTAATTTCTTGCTACAGTGTTTCGGAGTCTTCAGTGTAGACGTAATGTATATCTTTTATTAAATTTATTACTAAATCTTTGTTTCCCTTTGTTTTGGTGATATTATAAATTATATTCTTGGAAATTTTGTTTTGTCAGTGTTTTTTGCTAGTATAAGAAAATACAATTAATTTTTGTACATTGACCTTATACCCTGTGACATTGATAATTTCACTTATTTGTGATAGTTATGTTTTTAGTAGATTCTTTAGGATTTTCACTTAAAACAATGATAAAATATAAGGATAAAGACAAATTTGCTTCTTCCTTTCCGACCTGGATGCCTTTTATTTCTTTTCTTGTGTCATTGCATTGGCTAATGCTTCCAATACACTATCAAATAAAAGTCGCGACAGGAGGCATACTCCGCCCCCTCTGGATCTTAAAGAGAAAGCAGTGCCTATCTCACCAGTAAGTATGAAGTCAACTATAGGTTTTTCAAAGATAATTACTTTGAAAAAGTTCCCTTCTATGCCTTGTTTTCTGAGTTTTTCAGAAACGGATATTGAATTTCATCAAATGGATTTTCTTCTTTATTCTGTTAATGTGGTAGATTACATGGATTCATTTTTAGATGATCATTTAACCTTGCATCCTGAGATATATCACACTTTGTCCTGCTTGATTTTTATCTATTTTGTATACTTCTTAAACTGATTTGTTAATATTTTGTGGAGAATTTTTGCATCTTTGCTAATGAGTGATATTGGTTTGTGTATTCCTTCCTTATAATGCCTCTGTCTAGTTCCAATAATAGGCTTATGCCGGTTTCATAAACCAAGTTAGAAAGTATTCTCTCTTCATTGAATTTCTGAAAGATTTTTGGTAAGATTGGTATTATTTCTTCCTTAGAAATTTGATAAAATTTACCAGTAAAGATATCTGGATGTGGAGTTTTCTTTGTGGGAATGATTTTAATTATGAATTCAATATCTGTATTGGATACGAGGAAATTCAGAGTTCCTATTTTGTTTTGTGTCAGTTTTGTTGAATTATGTTTACAAAGAATGTGTCTATTATATATAAGTTGTCAATTTTTGGCATAAATTATTCACAATATTCCTTTATTTTTCCTTTAATGATTACAGAATATGAGGTAATATACCTTCTTTCAATCCTGATATTCTTAATTTGTTTTTTCACATTATTTTGCTTGAGTTTAGTTGGAAATTTTACAATTGGACTGATTATCTCAAAGAATCAATTTTTGGTTTTATTGATTTGCTCTATAGTTTGTTTTCTATTTTATTTATTTCTTCTCTTATCTTTATATTAAATTTCATAGACTTACTTTTAATTTAATTTGATCTTCCATTTCTAACTTTTGTAGTGAAAATTTAGACTTCATTTTGCATTTCTTCTTTTCTAATATAAACATTTAGTGTTATAAATGTCTTTCTAAGGAAGGTTGCATCAAACAAATTTTGGTATGCCATGTTTTCATTTTCATTCAGTTTAAAATATTTTCTAATTTCCTTTGTAATTTCTTCTTTGACCCATGAATTATTTAGAAATGTGTTACTTAATTTACAAATGTTTGATTTTTTTCTAGATATTTTATTGTTATTGATTTCTAATTTAGTTCCATTTTGGTGACAGAAAATATACTGTACATAACAATTTTTTTGAAATTTCCTGGGATTTATTTAGCCTATCAGATAGGCTTAGTGAATGTTCAATATGCACTTGAAAACAATGTCTATTCTGCAGTTTGATGTTATGTATTCCATACATGTCAATTAAGTCAAGTTTCTAAATAGTATTCTTCAAATCAATATTCCTATGATTTGTTATCTACCTGATCTATTAATTACTCAGACAGTGGTCTTAAAAATCTCCAGTTCTGATTGTGGGTGAAGTCTACTTTAAATAATATTACTTTCTATCACACTAGCTTTCTTATTCTCTATATTTTCCTGGTATATCTTTCTTCCTCCCTTTACTTTTTACCTGTGTGTGTCTTTATATTTCAAGTGTTTCTTTTGGATGGCATACTGTTGGGTCTTGCTTTTAAATGCATTATGAAACACCTGTTTTTAAACTGGAGTGCTTTGTCCGTTTGTATTTAAAATAAGTATCACTATGGTTGTTTTTAGTTATTGCTATTTGTTTTCAATTTGCCCCTGTTGTTCTTCGATCCTTTGATCTCCTGTCCTCTCTTTTTTATTGAATTGCTTTTTTATTATGTTTTGTTTTCCGTTCTATCTTTCTATTGACTTTTTAGCTATATCTTTTTGATTGCTTTTTTTTTTCAGTGATGGCACTAAGGATTTCAATATACATCCTTAACCTATTATCATAGATCTTGAGTTAGTAAGTTTACTCCTTCATGTATAATGTAAGTACCAAACAACTTAAAGACCATACTTACATTTATATTCCTTTGTGCTGTTACTGTCTTGTATTTTACTTGTACATTTATTATGAATTCCTTAGGGTGTTGCTATGAATTTTGCTTTTTTTAAAAAAATATGTATTTTTTATTACAGGAGTTGTGAACTTACAGAACAATCATGCACATGTGTAGAATTCCCATACAACAACCCTTCACCAACACACCACACTGTTGTGGAACAATTGTTACATTTGTGGTTCATAGCGTACATTTGGCATATTTTTTCCACACCCCCCTAATTTTGCTTTAAATAGTCAATTGACTTTTAGAGAGATTAAGAAAATAAAGAATACATTCATTTATACTTTCTCACACAGTCCCCACTCAGTGTTCTTAATATCCTCCAATAAATTAAAATTTTCATTTGGTATCATTTCCCTTCAACCTTAAGAGCTACCCTAACAATTCTTATGGACAAAAACTTTTCTCCTTATTTGTTGGTTTGAAATTGTATTTATTTACCTTTCGTATTTGAAGGCTACTTTTTCTGGGTATAGAACTTAAGTAGATATTTTCATTCTTTTAGGTCTTTAAAGATGAAATTCCATTGTTTACTGGCCTCTAGCATTTATGTTGAGTAATCAGCTGTCCTACTCTTTTTGTTGTTCCCATCTATGTAATGTGACTTTTTTCTCTAGTTGCTTTGAAGAGTTATCTTCTAGTTTGACTATGATATGCCTAGATGTGGTTTTCTTTGTATTTAGCCTGTTTGGGGTTTGCGGAGATACATGGATTCCTGGGTTGCTACTCTAGAACAAATATAGAACATTTTCAGTCAACATTTCTTAAACAAATTTTCCCCATTCTGTTTCTTTTGTATCTTCAGCTCACAATGGCTGTAAGGAAAAGTTTGATTTTGGTGATTTCTTGTGGTGTCATTGTAAGTGAATTCCTTTCACATCCTTCTATATGCTAAGTGAAAGTGGAACCTCCTGTCACAGCAAAAGTTAATGGTTCTGTGAGATTATAATTATAGGATGATATAGGAGCTTAGAGAAAGGCAACTGACTGATTTAAGGGAGTGTGGAAGACTTCCCAGAGGAAGCTGAAATCTAAATCATTAGTAGGAAGAATCAAAAAGAGAACAGAGGTAGCAGAGTGTTTCAAACCAAGGAAGCAGCATGGGCGATGGCCAAGAGTCAGAAAGCCCATGGAATAACAGGAGCACTGAAAGAATGTGTGTCTGTTTAGAGAGTAGAAGACAAAGATAGGAATGCTCAAAAACAAGGATGGATCTGCATTGTCCAATATGGAAAGCACTAGACACTTAACTTTGAGCCCTTGAAATGTGGCTGGTCCATATTGAGATGTTCTGTAAGCATAAAATACACACTGGATTTCAAAGACTTAGTAAAAAAAATAGAATGCAAAATCTCAAGTTTTATGTTGATAATATATTGAAATGACAATACTTTGGATATATAGGTTTAAATAAAATTTTTAAAATTATTTTCACCTATTTCTTTTTACTTTTTTCAATGTGGCTACTAGAGAATTTAAAATTATATTTGTCATTCACATTATAATTTTATTGGATAGTACTGGCCTACTGAGTTATGCAGCAGCAGATCATAAAGTGTCCTACCAGCCATAATAAAGAATTCAAACTCTGAATGTGGGAATGATATGATCAGATTGATATGTTGGACTTTAAAGGGTTAATAAATATCACTTCCCCCCCCCCGCCCCCAGTTCTGAATCAGATGAGAGTCAGAGGTAAAAGTCAGACAGATGGGAACAAATGTGCTAGCTTTATTCCTAGGAATAGGTGGATTCTAGAGTAAAGCTTTATTTGTACATCTGCAATGGGCTTGATAACCATTCACCCGAGAATTAAATGCATCCACTTGGAGAATGACGTGGCAGACAAATGTAGGCTTCCCCTGCAGAGAAGGCTCATTTTATAACAAGGCATATGAGAGTGGAGGTTCTCTGTAGGCAGAACAATCCCTGTAGTGAGAGGGGATAGCGCTGAACTGAGAATGCCCAGTTCCTTCTAAGCTCACCAGTCGGCTGGTCCACTCCCTCCTCTCCAGGAGCTAGGAAGTGCCCCTGTTATCCAACATTATTCCTCAGAGACTTTCCAGTGATATTGTGGGAGTGTTCCACTGCTGCTGCAACAAACTACCACAAACTCAGTGGCTTAAAAAAACACACATTTACCCTCTTAGAGTTCTGTAAGTCACAAGTCTGGGTTGGCCCAGCTGCTTTCTCTGGCCTGGGATTCAGAAGGCTTCAGCCAGACTGAGCTTTCCTCTGAAGTCTCCAGGAAGAAACCCCTTCCAAGTTCACTGAGGTTGTTGACAGAATCCAGTTCCTTGCAGCTGCAGGACTGAGGCCCCGTTTCCTTCCTGGCTGTCAGCTGGAGCTGCTCTCAGCTCCTGGAGGCCCTCACGCCTCAGAGCCAGCGAGGGACTATCAAGTCCTGCCTATCTTGCAATGTCTCTGAACTCCTCTTCTGCCAAATCTCTTTCTTCTTCTTCCAGCCAGAGAGTTCTTCTATTTTAAGGGTTCATGGGAATAGATTGAGCCTCTCCAAATAATCCAGGATAATCTCCCTATTTTAAGGCCAATGCCATAATCATATCTGCAAAATGGTTTTTGCCATGAGATGTGACATGTTCACAGATTTGGAGGACTTGGAATGTGGCATCTTTGGAGGACCACTATTCTGTCTAGGACAGATATTAAATGACAATATAGAGATTCCCAATATTTGAATGTACAATTCATCTTATTAGTTTCTTGGGAAGTATGAAAATTGAATATTCAGATTCCTATATACACCCTCTTATATAAAATGGAAAAGATACTTCCTTCATGAGGCTGTTGATAAAAGAAAAGCTTTTCGCACAGTTTAGGATGGCACAGCCTTATTGAGCAATTCACGAATCGGGCAGTGTGGAGGTAGTAGGGAGCTTCCTGGGGGGGGGGGGCGTGGAAAGAAGCTCCTAAAGGTCGAACGCAGACACAAGTGAGGGGATGTTCTGATTGACTGGCACTAAATGCTCATTTTACTTAGGGGCGCCCTTACAAAGCGGGGAGCAAGCAGATGCTTGCTTAGGAACAGGGAGGCTAGCTGGCGCTAACTGATAAAGCTCTGGCTGTACTTAATTTTTGTCTTCTGGGTGTGTGAAGCATTTGTAGAAAAGAGAAAATTGCTTAGGTTTGTTTGTTTGGCTGACATGGGGCTTGGCATGGGCAACTCCATATTGGGCCTACGAGCTTTTATGTATCAGATCCCCCCTTTCGATCCAGCCCTCAGCCAAGCCAAGCTGAGATAAAAATTTAAGTTCCTTCGCGCCACGCCCACTTACCATGTGCAGGCTCTAGATGGCCTTATAGGTGACTCACCCTGGGTTGCAGATGTATAGGGAGGGGTTGGTCGTTCTAGGCAGATGGACACCATTTGGCAAGAGGACTGGGTGCAGCCATGTAAAACTTTTGAGAGAATACGGCACACCAGGGAGACAGTCATAATTACTACGAGTAGTAAAAGGCCCAATGTTTGGAGTATGCTTCTGAGCCCTAGACCCAGGACCAAACCAACGAAGGCAAAGAGAGCAAAGAAGGATCCCTAAAAAGCCTCCTTGCCGCACGGCTCGTTTGACTCTCTCCTGTAACTGCGCTTCGACTTCCCCAGAAGTGTTTATCCGGGTACGGCAGGTGGTATTGATGGCAGCACAAACTCCTAGCTCAGTCAGCAAGTAGTCAAGCACAAGTCTATCATCCAAACAATTTCAGCTAAAGAAGCTAAGATTTTTTTATTGTGCTGTGGTGGTGGACTCAGCAAGTTCTCCCACTGTCATAGACAAGTTTCTGATCATGTTTCCGTTTATGTTAACTCCCAAATGAGAAAACAAGACTCCAACAAAAAAGGCCCATCTTGCACCAGTGAAACCCCCAAGGAACTCGCGTCTGCTCAGAGGTGTAAATGGCGTGTGGTGGTCCAGTGTGGAGTTTTGGCTCTGTTATAAATGTCGGAGGGAACTACTAAGATGCCCAGTCCACATTGTTCTGACATAGGCCAAACATGTCCCAGTCGGCATGTTTGAGCCTAACTGATGTCACGGATCACCTTAACTTGGTCTTTTAATACATTCAGGTTGTTTATCACTGTGCCAGACTTATCAGCACAAATGCAACACTGTTCGCGGGCAGTCAGGGAACCTGGAATCTGTTCTGCAAGAAGAACGATGCTACATTGTCCACTTCAGCCCGGAGAGCCTGCTTCATAACATGTGTTTATCGTGGCTCGCTCCAGGTCACGTGTTCCAGGGGAACCCCGCAGTACGGTAAGAGAGGGAACTGGGGGTATTAACCTCTTTTTTTGGTTTGAGGCTCAGGGTACAAAAGAGCCTCATTTAGCCTCCTGACTGGCATTTAGGGCAGACAAACATGCAAGCTCGCAGGAACCAGTCCAACGACCGGTAGGTAACAAAACCATGCAGGTAACTGCGGTTTACGAAGGGGATGCAAAACAGCTCAGCCAATGACGGGGAGCAGAACCTGTAACCCACGGGAGTGTGTCGTAGTTTTCTATTGAAACATAAAATTTCTCTAGAGTCACCCTCCTTCTTTGGATCAAAGATAACATCAAAAAGATTATTCTTAATCATAAAAGAAGGCTGGTTTCATTAGATTTGAGCTGGCTATTTACATAGTTGTAGCAAGAATGGCAACTTACCATTTAGGCCTTTTTAAGGTTTGCTTTGCTGGTAGTTTTCACAAGGAACTTCAGATTAGGTTTTGAAAAGCCTCTTGAGGCTAGGAAGCCAAAAGAGCTCAACACCAGATTTCAGCTGCAGTCCATAAAATAACCTTTACTGATGTGTAAGGCTGGGAATCCTAGAGCCAGGTATCCGACCAGTTTCCCCAAGAGGGTTTTCTAAGCATTGTCTCCATAAAGTTAGCTTTAGTTCCTTAAAAGTGTCTGGTCACATCTGATTAAAGGAGCATCATTCTTAAACACGGATTTCCAGTCAAAGCCTTGGTTATATAACCAGTATATCCAATTATCTCCTGTTAACAGGGAGGTCAGATTCTGACTGAACCAATGCCAATAATTATTTTTCCATAAAAATAAAAATATTCAATAAAAGTTTCCAAATTCCAGAGGGTCCAGGCAGGGAGAAAAAGATGAATGTTTCATGAATAATAGACAGCTTAAAGGAAAAAAGTATAGGATTCTGTTTCTCTAGAAAACAGAACATTAAAACATAGTAATAATCCAAACAAAAGTATAATCATTCTGTAGCAGTTCATTCAGCCCTAGCTGATTAGTCCTTGTTCAGTCCAATCTTGTGTTAGCCATCTCATGACCCATTGGCTTCTTCACCAAAATTCTGGAATCCTGACTCAGTCCAGTGTTGTCGTATCAGAGTTATTTAAGCATTGTGCCCTGCAGTCCCTAGCATAGTCCACTCCACGGGCTTCTGAGACGGTCATTTTTTGAAGATAAAGCACCACGTTGCTAGCTGATTGCAAGTGTTTTCAGGGAAGCATCAGAATAAAAAACTGTCTGGAAGTGACAGAAGATGTAAAGTGGCCATGGTTAACTTACTGTTGTTTTACATAAATTAAAGTTCTGATGGAAGTTTATTGCAAAAACAATGTGATTGAGAAGGAAATTTGGTTGTTTCTGAGCCATGAAAAGTTGAGATAACTGATATTATTGTCTAACACCCGGCAGATCAGTACTAGGACATCTCATGGACATCAGTGAATCGGTGAGGACATTGGTGAATCTCTATGACCTTTATACAATTTCTGCAAAGTTTAGTCAAATTAAGTGGGATTTTCTAACCTTCTGTTGGTTAAAATTTTTATGGGTAAAATGCTATTATATAAACATAAATTAAAATTTCAGAAATGTTATAAACTTATTTCTAGCGCTTCTTTTTTTTTTTTTTTACAAGGTGAAAGAACAAATTCTTTTTCTCCCCTGATGTGCTTTGGAGTAGGTAAGATGGCAGCAAAAAAACAGGGGTGTTACTCGAAAGAATTTCCTTCCCGTAGAAATATGAGTGGGTGACAAGCAGGGAGAAGACAAGGGTGGATGTGGTGGCTTTTGCACAAATTGAAGCAGATCTAATACATGTGCTGACAAGTGCCAGTGGAACACAGGTGGTGGGTGGACTTGGGAGTCTGAGGGAATGACAGATTAGGATGTGGACTGGTGCCTATGGAGGGTGGAATGAGAAGCAAAGGGCCCCAGCTGCCGGGGAGAAAGTTACGCTATACGCCAAGACAGAGAAACACAGCAGAAGGAACCTATTCGTGGGGAAGGTGGTACAACTCTTGGAAGCATAAAACCTGAGAAACCTACTGAGCTTCCCAGTGGAAATGCTCGACAGACGGGTAGATTCCTGGCCGAGGTGATGATGTTTGTTCACCATGCTAATTTCTCCCATTGGGCACACAGGAAGCCATCATCACCGGTTTCCCACGCAGAAAGGCTGTATCCACGAGCCTGGGTTGGCCAGGAGGATGTGGGCAGAGCTTTTGTAAGCCACCTCATGGCGTGATGCTGAAAAGTCCCTGTTGACTGCCCAGTTCTCTCCTTCACCACTGTGATGAATTTGAATGCCATTGCTACATACAGTGTGGCTATAAGATGAAGGAAAAAAAAGACGTGGAGCACATCTGATGTCGTGTAGATGCTTATAGGTTAACTGGCTGTGAATTTTGTCTTGTTGCTGCAGCCCAGCTTAGCTTACCTTGACTTCCACGTTGGAGACCCAGGGGCTGCCCAGGCTAGGAATATTGATCTGGTGTCCTCAGAAACATAAACGGAAATTAAAGTCATGAGGGGATGGAAGTACCCAGCCAAGCAGCGATGCCACAGAAGCACGGGGAAGATGGCATTTTAAAAAGGAGTGAGTGTCAGGGTGCCAAGTTCTGCTTGAGCAAGGCTGAGAATTGAGCAGCGGTGCCCACTGCATTAGCTTTCTGGCAAGTGCAGTTTCGGTGGAGAGACAAGAGAAGCAGCCAGATTTCAGAAGCTTACGCCGTTAAGGAGAGGTTGAGAGCAGGACAGAGCAGTGAAGGCGGCTCTCAGAAAAAGAGAGATAGCGAATGCTGGTACCTACAGTAGTAGCTGGAGAAACACGTAGGAGCCAAGAATTTTATTTTAAGAAGAAACATTCTCACCTTCTAAAAGAGCCTAGTGTGAAACACGTAAGAGTGGGGCTAATTATGGATGAAAGCCCCTGAGAAAGTGGAAAGAAGGAAAAGATAAAAGGCAGAGAACAAGTAGAGGAGTTAACTTTAGACCAGGAAGTAAGAGCAGGGTGAAGGCTAAGAGGGTGCAGATGGCGGAACTGGGGGTGTAGCAGGGATGTCAGCAAGTTAAGGGAGTCCCATCACCCTCCACCTTGACTAGGCATCACTTTATGCAGAGGACTTCTAGGATGATGGGGGAGGGGCAGAGGAGGAGTCGGGGAGGGGCTGTGGAGGAGGGGGTGGGTCTG